>JABUQX010105336.1:75000-78371 GCA_015478945.1 Trachelipus rathkii
ATAATATATATATATTATATATTAATATTATATTAATTATATAATTTATAAATATTATATATATATATTAATATATATATATATAGATATATATATTATATATATTATAATTATGCATCGAAATTAGTTCTTAAATTAAATAAACGATATTATGGATCTGTTGGTTGAGGTCTTGAAACTGATTTCCTGAAATATTTCGTTTTTTTTCGGATTCTTTCCTGTCGGGAGACAATGTTTATTACAGGTATTATTTATGGTAATATAAGTGATTGTAATACAAATTCATATTCACTTATTTTTTTTATATAATAATATGATTAATATGTATTATTTATATATAATAATAAAATAATTTATAATTAATAATATTTATTAATAAAAATATAATAAATTAAAAATAATAATAATGTTGATTTTATTAAAAATATTCTATAATAAACTTATAAAGTAAATTTTTTATTATTCAAGTAATCCATCATTTTCAAACTCATTATTTTTTGGTTCTTGAAAGTCAAGTCTTTAATTTTTTTTCCTTCTTAAACGTAATACTAGATGAATATAAACCATTTCTTTCATTTTGATTTTTTTATTACATATTTTGGTTGTTTCATAATAGTTACTTTTATAATTTACGTTTTTTTTTTTTTTTTGTGGTTCTCTTAAGTAATTTATTGTCTTGTAGACATTTTATTACCTTTCCATTTCAAGATTTTAAAACAAGCTTTATACCTTCTGATTGTCGGTATTCCAGTTTAACCTTTCGTCAGTTCTATAAGAGTGTAATTAAGATGTTTATCCTTTAGCAGCGCTCACAGTGTCCTTCGATGGTGATCATTTTCATTTTTGCTAATAAATTAAGATTGGGTCATGTGAAAACTTCAAAATTAATGAAAAATTTATGCTCATTTGCATTAATTGATTTTAAACCGCTCTATTTTGTAATTACTAACATATAAAAAAATTTTTTGATGCCTTACTTATGTATACATCGGAGACTTTCTAGGTAATTCCTGTCGTTAGTAAATAAAAAATATCACATTAATTTGCAACCATAATTTACGTTAAAAAAATAGGATTAGGATTTTGTTATATATATATATATATTATATATAGTATATATATATATATTATATATTTTTAATAATATAATATTATATATATATATTATTATATATTATATTAGTATTATATATATATTATATATATATTGGATCATGAATGGTATTATTTAGAAGAAAATCGATATTTTGACGCAGTCAGGACATTTAGAAGTAATTTCTTTTGCACAGTTCTAATGGGCGACAGGGCTAGTCTACCCGGCCCTTTAACTCTGTTTCTTTTTGCTTGAAAACTCTTGGAACCAGCATCGGAAACTTTTGTGCGGCCTGAAAACACAGATCTTCTGGATGAGCTCTGGGAAGAACTGATTTTTTAAGGCCCAAATGTAATAGAAAGAATGTTAGTTTTCCATTTGAAAGGAGTGGATACCCTTACCTGAGTGTATAACTCACGGTATTAAGCATCGAAAAACCATCATTGCAGAGAAAGTGTTTTCTAGAGTGCTCCAGGATCAAGATTTTCGAGGCCAAAGGAAAGAAGATGCTGGCCCAAATGACAGGGCGAAAGTCTTACCAGAGAGATGGTGTAGAATGTAGTGTAGGAATATTATATATATAGTATATAATAATAAAACAAGAAATATATATATATATATATATATATATATATATACTATATATATATATCATATATATATTATATATAATATATTATATAATGTTATATATCTATATAATATATATATTATATACTATATTATTAATTATATATATATATATATATATATATATATATATATATATATATATTATATTATATATTTCAATATATATATTATATTATATTATATATATATATTATCAGTAATATATAAATAGTATATATATATTAATTAATATAATAATATATTATATTGTAATAATTATATACCAATATCAATTAAAGCTTGTATACACTTAGAAAAATTAGTAGTAAAATTTTAACTACTAGAAGTAGTAAGCAGTATTTAACTATTTTTTTAGAACATTTTACTACCCGGTAGTTTATGTTACGAATTTACCTGGTTAAATTTTTACTATTTATTGAGTTGTTCAATGAACTTTCATATGGAGTAGGTTTGACTTTTTTAGTAGTTTAAATATTTTTCCGAAAGTGGTTAACATACCGTAACCCCAATAGTTGTAAATTCTACTACATAACATTTACAAACAACACCGATATCGTAGTAATTATAAAACCCGATTTAAATAAATTAGGTCCGGCTACTATAAGTAATTGTTAAACATTACTGATTTTGTATGTTAAATTTTTGACTACCCAGTGAAAAAATATTTTACTCCATATTTGCTGTAAAAATTTTCAAACGGGAATTTTAAGTTACTATAGGTTGTTGTTATTACTATAGAAAATATAATTGGAAGTAAGAGGGGGGGGTTTAAATTTTTTTTTTTTTTTTTTTTTTGTTAAATACCCATATATCATTGTTGAAATAATATAAACACTGTTTTAATAGGTTTTAGACACTGACTCAGACACCTTCTCCATATGGTAATTCCTCCAAAACTCTTTTCCTTCTCTGACTTACGATCCGTCTCCCTTTCTCACTTCTCTTTTGTATTGTCGTCAATTTCTTTTTTTCAGTGCGGCGACCCTTCCCTCCGGAAGGCCCTGTACCTCCCGGCCCCGACTCCTTCTCTTCCTTCCTCTATGCAATCCCAAATTTGATCCTTTCTACAGGTTTTCCTATTTTTATGGGCAACACCCCCTTGATAGGGAGCCCTATGGGAGGTAACTATGCTGGCTTATATTATAGTATATATATATATATATATTATTATATTATATATATATATATGTATATATATTATATTATATATATATTATATATATATTATATATATATATATATATATGAATATATATATAATTAATATCTATATATATGATTTATATATATATATATATATAGGCTACTTTATATAGTATATATATATATAATATATATTATATATATATATATAATATATATATTATATAAATAAAGGTATAATATAATTATATATATATATATATATATATATAGTATTATCTAATATATATATTATATATATATATATAATATATATATTATTATATAATATTATATCTATATATATAGTAATATATATATATATATTATTATTTATAATATATATATATATATTATATATATATATATATATATATATAATATAATATTATATATATATATATATATATATAATAGAATAGATAATAAATTAAATTATAATATATATATATATATATATATA
>JABUQX010105337.1:12500-15000 GCA_015478945.1 Trachelipus rathkii
CTAATGTGCGAAGATGCAGGGTTTCCCACAAAATTGTTTGGAGCGATGAGGCCACCTTTAAATTAAATTGCTCGATTAATCGCCATAATTGTACCTACTGGGGTTCTGTAAATCCCCATGTTAAAGCTGAACAGCATTTAACTTACAAGGGTAACTGTGTGGGTGGTGTGATTTCAGCATTGGGCATCATAGGACCGTTTTTTTTAACGGAGAGGTCGATGGGGACAGGTACCTAACCTTGCAGCAGGATCGGTCGGTCCCACATTGAGGGATGTTTTGGGTGAATAACGACGGTTTTTACTTTCAGCAGATGGAGCACATCCCCAACTACATCGCGATGTAAGAGCTACACCTCGATGCAGCACTTCCAAACAGCATGGATTGGACGAAGGGGTAGTATTGATACCCTGCGCGTTCCCCAGCTCTCACGCCAATGACTTCTTTTTTATGGGGAATACTCAAGGACACGGTTTTATCGCTCAAACCAAGAACGATAAATTCAATGAAATTGGAAATCGAAAGACAATGTCGCGACATTCCAAATGAACTGTTTCGTATCGTTTGCGACTCCATTGATTCGCGTTATCAGCTGTGTCTGGACAATGGCAGACAATTTATTATACAAAATTCTATTTTGATTATGTTCTTGTAATTCAGCATCTGGAACAAAAGATGGATCACTCTTTTCATCCGTATCACTATTTTCGTTAACAATGTCTGAAGAATCATATTCTAATAGTAATAATATATTAATATAATATTATATATATATATTATAATATATATTATATATATATATTATATATATAGATATATATTATATATATATATATATATATATATAGTATATATATATATATATATATATATATATATCGACATTGTAATTAAGTATATGATTTTAACTTTTTAAGTACTCTTGAAACTGAAAGTATTAAACTGTTAATTTTATAATAGCTGTTTTATAATAAAAATAAAAATAATTTGCCTTATAATTACAAATGCGGATGCGGGTAGAGAAAAATTATGCGGATGCGGGTATCTGCTACACCTCTAGTCTTTACGGTACTTTACCATATAGCATTTGGAGATTAGATTCATTGGAAAAGTGGTATATTTTTTTTTTCTCAAAAGCAAGCGAAAAGAAAATAGCTGAAAAAAAAATATTTTGCTGTAACTCTGTAAGCACTAAACTGAGTCAGAGTCGAAATTTTGAATTTGACTGCTGGAGTCGGAGTTTGAAATATTTGTTTGAGTGAAGTCGGAGTCGAAAATTTTTGTTTAAGGGGACGTTGCGCGTTTGGCAACATACCTAAATTATTTTGGATAAGTTATATATTTTTTGAAAGAGGAAAGGATGCTTTATAATATTGCTCTTATAAAAAAATTCAAAAAAATGTTCAGATTTTGTGTAATTCGTCCTTTAAGATATTGAACTACATTTTCTACTGACAATTTTCATCAGTAAATTAAAACCGAAATATTCAAGCTTTTTTCAAAGGGATTTCACCAAAATACTTGCCATACACCGATTTTACATAAAATACTTCAAACACCGACATTATCTCTATTCGCTTTTTTTCCTTTATAATTTATGCATAATTTTAACTTTTTTTTCTTAATAAAGTTATAAAATGTTATCTGAGGGAACGCTAAATAAATTTAATTTCCCTTTTTCATGTATCAAAAGAAATTTCAGGCTATATGCTATCGAAAAATAAAAATAAAAAGTATAAAAAAGTGTTTAGCAACGTTTTTATAACCCTAAATATTATCCTAATATATGCAAAATTTCAATTTGAGAAAATTGGCTTTGAAAAGAAGCAAAAGTTTGAGACGCGGTAAAATAATTTGTACATAACCCATCGCAATAAAATTTATATCAGCAGAAAGATTGAATTTTTCTTGTTGCTCATTGCAAATTTCGTATAAATAGAGAGAGTTTTACTATTTTTAGTAAATATTTATAAAATATTTTTTATTTTGATTATGTAATTTTTAGCAAATTTTTCCAGTAAGCTCCGCCCAAATTGTATTTGCTCCGCCCATATCGTAAAAATTGAGTAAATTGCAAGTATTCCTCCGCCATTGTGTAGAATTTTCTATAAATTTTATTTTTTTACCTAAATATAGATATCTGTTGTAAAAAAAATAATAATAAGATAATATAAACTAGTGACAGCTTTTTATTAATACAAGATATAAAATTTTCATTGCAAGATATATATATATATATATATATATATATATATATATATATATATATATATATATATATATATATATATATATATATATATATATATATATATATATATATATTATAATATATATATATATACAAATATATAATAAATATATATATATATATATTTATATATATAAATATATATATATATATATATATATATATATATATATATATATATATATAATATATATAATTATATATATATATATATATATATATATATATATATATATATTACATATTATATAA
>JABUQX010105337.1:25000-27500 GCA_015478945.1 Trachelipus rathkii
AAACCACTCATTTTACACACCCTGCCAAAATCCCTCTATCAATCATCTCTCAATTATTTGTCAGATAAAATATAGATTTACATTCTCAGGACATTTAATTGTTGCCACGTTATTTCTGCCGGAAATGTTTCCTCAGTATGATTCTATCTTTCCTGAGAAAAATGTAAATGAAACCTGTAAAGTGTACACTTTCATTGACATAAAGAAACTTAAAACAGAACTATCTATAATTTATAGCCTAGAAGAATTTCGTTCTATGTCTGGAGCCATAGCTTTATTCGATTTCATTACAGAAAAATCACTTGCGAAGCCACTTTTAGTAAAAGGTTGAAACTTATTGAAAGTTTTAAAACCATTTCAGATGACAACGATCCAAAGCAGCAGCGCTTTCCTTATTTAAAAAGGATTAAAACCTTTCTTAGAAACACCATGGGGCAAGAAAGACTTTCCGCCTTAGCAATGCTTTCGATCGAGAAAGACTTTATTATGGGCATACAAGGTTTTAATAATAAAGTGATTGATAAATTTGCTCAATCAAAAGATAGAAGAGCGGACTTTTTTTTTAAATAAAATTGTAAAGGTAAGTTACATAACTTTTTTAAAATAATTGTAAATTTTTTAATTTTTTCTAGATTAATGCTTTACGGTCATCAATGCTCTCTTTTTTGAAACACACACTCCACTCACGCTCGCACATATTATAATATATATATATATATATATATATATATATATATATATATATATATATATATATATTAATATTATTATAATATATATATATTGGGAAAGATGTATTTCATTAACAGCAAAAATTTCTTCAATTCCAATCCATATCTCAAAAACTACAATAGCTACAGCGAAAAAGAATACATTTTTGGAATCCTGGTAAAATTTTAGATAGGAAAAAAAAAAAAAAAAAATCTTCAAAAAATTACCCATTTTCCCCCAAAGAAATACATTTTGGAACCTGGTAAAATTTTAGTTAGGAAAATGTAAAAAAAATAAAAAAATAAAAAAAAATTATTTGTTAATAATTATAGTAATATGATTAGAGAGCCTATTTAGAGACCTTTTATTGCGGTTACTCGTTAAAATAATAGACTTTCTATTAAATTTTCTTTGTATTTGGGTGTCGCGGGGGTTCCTCCACCCCTCCCCTACGGGGTATGGAAAACGTCCCCCCCTGTGTTCCCCGTCGGCTCGAGCCCCCTACATTGCCGTGTAATACCTTTACAAATAATATATATATATATATATATATATATATATATATATATATATATATATATATATAATTTTTTTTATTTATATATAAAAAAAATATATATTATATATATATTATATATATATATATATATATATATAATATATATATAGTTTATATTATGAGATATATATGTTATATATATATATATATAAATTATATATATATATATATATATAATATATATATATATATATATATATATATATATATATATATATATATATATATATATATATATATATATATATATATATTATGTCCCCTGCTCCTAAAAAAAAATAGCCAATATTTATTTTATTTATTTATTATTTTTTTTTTACATTTTCCTAACTAAAATTTTACAAGGATTCCAAAAATGTATTCTTTTTCGCTGTAGCTATTGTAGTTTTTGAGATTTTTTTTTTTTTTTTTTTTTTTTTTTTTTTTTTTTTTTTTTTTTTTTTTTTTTTTTTTTTGTATTTCTTTTCCCTGTAGCTATTGTAGTTTTTGAGATATCTGATTAAAAAAATTATATTTTTTTGTTAATGAAATATATATATATATATATATATATATATATATATATATATATATATATATATATATATATATATATATATATATATATCTATTATCTGTTATTAATATATATATATATATTACTTATTAATATAGCCGGCCGCCGCCACCGGGCGGTTCCACAGGTCGAGGAGAGAGGATATAGAAAAGTCGGCACCGGGGGAGTCGAGAGCTGGGCACCTCAGAAGGAGGTGCTCTATTGTAGCCTAAGAATTATAGCATCTGGTGCAAGTGGGGGAGGTGACGTTGTCTAGTTTAAATCTATGTTTATATTGCATGAGTCTCGGGTGGTGACCCAATCTGCACCGAGCGAGGTCCATTTGGCTTCTTCTAGACATATATATATATATATATATATATATATATATATAATATATATTATATATATACACAGTAGCACCTCGCAATAACGGCGTAATTGGGACCGGACCCTCGCCGTTAAGTGAAAAACGCCGGTAAGTGAATTAAGGCTTTTTTTGTGCCTCGCGAGTGCCTGCAAGCAAAACTACGTACTATGTACTAATATATATTAAGTGTGCAATAACACTAACTATAAAACAATGATAGAAAGGGAAATTTACACAATGTTTACCTTTAAATATATATATTTAGTACATGATTTACAACTGAAAAAGAAATAGAAATATAAAATTTTAAATACAAATATTTTTA
>JABUQX010105338.1:7500-22827 GCA_015478945.1 Trachelipus rathkii
AAGAATAACTTTATCTTCAAAAATAATTACCTAAATGAACAGAAAATTATATAAAGAATTTCTCTATTTTCATAAATATATGAATGTATAGTCGTTGGTTACAGCGGATGTATATAGTGGCTGAGTGTGTTGGGAATTGACCGCTGGGAGACCGAAGAAAGAGTGGAATGAGTCAGCAGTAAAGGTAATGTCTGGATGAGAGAAATGAGAGTTGGCAGGAGGCGAGATAGAGAATAAAGTGCACAAATATGGAAAAGTGAATGGCATGGTTTTGTGAAGTGGGGTATGGCTGTGGCCTACACCTGTAACTACAAGGGATGCGAACCCTCACTTGACGATTAATGAGCATAGTGTAAGGGTCTGAGTCGCGGGTCCTATGAAACTCTAGGTTAGTTGGAATTTCAGACGGAGCGACGAGTTATCTAATAATAGGTATAGAGGCGTAAGGGTGGGCTTTCTTTTTCGACTTGAGTTATATCTTATCACTTACTACTCACATCTTGGCATTACATGAAATAATTTTGGCCAACCTATAGTTCAAGAGTCGAACCGCAGAAGATTACAATCAGAGGAAAAAAAGTCTGATTCAAAAGAGGTATCTCATACCTAATTGTATATCTGATCTATGGTCACTGATCTAGTATTATTCACGACCGAGATTATATATGTCTCAATCGATTGTGTTAGGAGTTGGCACTCTTTTGCACTGCACAGTATATGCTGTGTGTCTCTGAGGTTATGAGCATTGAGTGAGAAAAGGAGATTGAGAAGATCCAATTCACTTTGCTAATTACTATTAGCAATATAATCAATATTATCGTGCTAAAGAGGAACTTTAATCCAAACCGAAAAAAAGGGCGATGAAGAGAGAGGATGTAACAAGACCCCTTTGAGTAGGCGAGACAAGTAAACAAGTATAATAGGTTTCGAAATTAGAGACATTTCTCAATAAATTATTTGTTTTTGTATTAGCTTTCCCTTTTATCATTTTCTTACCACTGTATGCTAAAGATTGTAATGATTGATTAATTATCTAATAGAATATGAGGTATTGTTGAGAGAGTACGAGAGTCCGATAAGTTTTTTGGAAATGTTTTTGGAAAAGCTTTAAGTAGAAGAGGAATCATCTTCATAAGATGGAGAGAATTAAAATGTATCACTTTTGATATCACGCAATATCTCGCGATAGAAATTACATTCTTATCCCCAATAGGAACGAGTTCGGAGAAACTGCATAGAGAGGAATTTTTGTGTATCTTCTTGTATGAAACATATCCTTACACAAACCCTCATTAAATAGGAAATTTGGGAAATTTAATATTTAATTGACATCTAACAAGCTGAATGAATGTAGAAGTTTTGAAATGATAAGATATAATAAATTTAAAAACTTCCGCACATAAATGGTTATCTTTGTAATACTTTAGATTTAAAAAATAGTATTAAGTCAATAATCATAATATTAAGGAGAACAATAAATATCATATATTACAATAATAATAAATTTTGAGTAAATACATGTAAAAGGAGTAATGTAAATGTTTTTAAATAAAATTAAATTCATATCCACTGCCAGGACAAATGATACATCTGCATTTAATTTCCAATGTTATAATATTCTATTCTCTAGGAGCTTTCTATCTTACTCTTGAATATCTTTGATTATTCCACATAAATTGATTGATTTGAGGTGCGATTATGTGTTGGATATAATAATAATCAAAAGACAATTGAGATTGATAAGATAATATCTTATGAGATTTTGGAGGAGATTACTAGCAAGATTTTAATATCTAGTGGAGTTTGTGCATTTACTATGTTTAGTTTTCTAAAATCTCCAATGAAAGTAATAATTTGAGCAAAAGAGAATTACGCATTAAAAAATGGCTGAGACTGACTTTGTACATGTATCAGCTATAGCCAGTAAGATTCAAATAGATGTACATCGTAATATACCATACGGAAATAGAAGAAAAGAGTCATCACCTCCAAGTATGAAGGAAAGAGACAGAAATTTTAAAGATAAGAAAATAACACCTATATAAATAATATATCGCATAAGAGACTGTTAACACATTTATTTATATCTAACTAATCACACTATTTCTTCTTACCTCCTTAAAATATAACCAACTACAATTACACGTACCTTCTTAAAACAAATAATAATATCAAACTAACTATCATATCTATACTCACTTTATTTTTCTCACACATGAGCGACATAGCACAGCTACAGCACAGCACACTGAGGCATAGAGACATAGATATAAGAAGTAAGAATAGGCTAAGTCGAGTAAGATGAGATAAAAGTTAGAGTTCAGAAAAGTATTGAAGGGAATTAAGGAAGTGGTGGAATCACCGGAAAGCAAGCAAGATAGATATAAAGAGAACTTAAAGATGAAAGATAAAAAGCTTAGGTAGAATCTGGAATTACTGGCAATATGTACGATAGAATCTGGCCTAAGTAATTCACATACCAATAGCGACGACTTTATAGATAAATTATAATATATATAAAAAATCTTTGAGAAGTTTAGAGTATAATACAAAACTGAAAAATTGTAATTGGAGAATAGCTGTGCAATAGCCCCTGAAGAAGGAGGGATATTGAAAAAATTATTGCATCATAGGTAAAGATTCAGGAGCTAAAACAAGTCGGATGGCAACCTCCAATGTGTTGAGACAAAAATTTCAGTGATCCGGTGGACCCGTTGGGGAAAGGCCCGAAGCTAAAAAGTCAAGACTGTCAATAGAGAATTGTTGTTGATATGTTCCAGGTAGAGGAGTCGGACTCAAAAAATAGGGGCGGTGTACGGAGCCTGTCGGAGTAGAAGACTCCGCAGAAACATACCGAGAGTAATAATACTCTCTTAACCAACATTAAATCTAAACTGCTGCACCCCATTTCCCATTCACCATTAAAGAAATTATGAGAGCATCATTATCCCCGATTATTATAATATATCATGGCTATCCTAAGAAGAGGGATTACGGAGACTGGTGCTAATAGTTGATAATGAATTGAATTCAGCGGGCGAGAACTAGTACACAGAAATAATAAGCACTATAGGTTTTCTTGTAAACCGTTGAAATTACACGCAAAGCTTTTTGTTCCTTGAGTGACGGATATTGCAGGCGGGTGGACTGGGCTTGTCTAATATATTGATGAATCACACAGCGCCACGAACTCCGTTCTTTGCGGGAGTTCACACTGAGTGTGGAGTGTCATAAATAACTTACAGGAGTATCATCGGGGATACATATATATATAAATATATATAATATATAATTATATATATATATATCCCGGTATAACAACACTATATCATAAAAATACATATCATACAGATACTATATAATATATATTATATATATATATTATATATATATATTATATATATATATTATATATATATATATAAATATATATATATTTATATATTTTTCCGTATATATTATAATATATATTATATATATATAATATATATATAATATATATATATATATTTTATAATATATATATATATATTATATAATATTATATATATTATATATATATTACTTTCATTAACTATAAGAAGAGAATGGTCTTCAACTGCTAAATCCTTTACGGTAGTATTTAAATCAAATGAATCTGTGAAATTTACATTTTCATTGGTATGGAAAGACAGTTTCTTGGTAAAGTCACGTGTTCTTATAAATAGGTCATCTCCATTCATGTAAATCAATCGTTTTTCACTGGATTTAACCTGAAATAAATTAAACATTGTAAACAACTTCCAATCACATTATATAGTAGTAATATAGATTATAGTAGGCACTACCGTGGCTCAATCGGTAGAGCGACAGTCGCATGGCAAGGGCGCGAGTTCGATCCCTAGTCCGGATCCTAGGTAGAAATTACCTAGAAAAGTTCCCCTCCTAGAAGAATAGGGCTATGCCCGTGAGGGGTGAACTTTAAAAAAAAAAAAAAAAGTATTATATGGTAACATTCAAAACAGAAAATGGAAAAATGGAGATGAATGAAGAATCTGAGTCTGTGGTTATCGCTTACATGAATTTGCCAAACAAATAAATCACCCCAACCACACACACCACACACCACACACAAACAGAAAATGCAAAAATGGAGATCAATGAAGAATCTGAGTCTGTGGTTATTGCTTGCATGAATTTGTCAAAAAATAAATCATGGGAATGAAAGAATAATAATAATAATAATAATAATAATAATAATAATAATAATAATAATAATAATAATAATAATAATAATAATAATAATAATAATAATAATAATAATAATAAATCAAAGTATATTTTTACCATAAGAAAGTTTCGAATGAAGTAAATGTGAATAAGAATCTTTTCTCCAATGGATCAGAATTAGGGGTGAAAGTATCAACAAAATTTTGAGAAAGAATTTAAAACCAGCAGGTGATGATAAGTTTAGTACATGACATGCAGTCAAAAGGAGTATGAGTGAATTCCACTTTAAATATTGTCAAAATCTTTAAAGATCTTCAAGCAAGGAGTCCTCCACCCCTTCAGTTTCCACGCTTAGAACACTGCCCTAGTAGGAACGCCTATTTGATCCAGAGTAAAAGTGAGGACTAGTGAATAGAAACAGAAATAAGCACTCATAACCTGGATGGATCTATTTGAACATGAAAGCATTTTATAAATTAAATAGAGAATGTAAGCAGTCCTCTGAAATAACCAAAGCGAGTGGAGTTTAAGAGAGAAAAACGCCGCCTCATTCAATCGCCACAGCGCGCGGCAGTGTTCATAGTACAAGTGAGTCAATTTTCATATGGGGGCATTCAGGAGAGATTACGCTAGTCTGGAATACACCTAGGGATACAGATATTCGCCGTTTGAGAAGAAAGGTACCCCTATATGATGTCAATGAAGTCCTCACGTTCTTTACAAAGCCGTACCGCATCGAAACAGATGTTATTAGCAGAATTGCACATAAACTGTTGAGAGCTTAATTTATAGATAAAAAGCTATCACTGGCTAACTCATCCAAAACAGTGAAGTAGAAAGGTGAGATATAATTTGTGGGTATATAGACAGTCCTGTTGAAATATTTAGGTCACTTTATGGTTGTCGCACCAATCTACCATAGTATTACTTATCCTCCAAGTTTTAGAGGGAACAGAGATTACATAAAAAGCTTGAGTTAGTTCCATAAACACAGAAGGAAAAGAGAATATATTCTATAAAATGAATATTGTTATATATACAATATTCAGTAAGAACACTGAATGCATTAGGGTGATGATAATATGAAACTAGTAAGCAATAATAATGCGATATAATCATGTTCTGGCCTAAAAGCACCATTCTATTGTTATATTTATTGCTAGCGCATTTTGATACTTAATGTCAAGTTAGTAAAAAGAAAGGTTATATATATGATATGATACTTTATCTCATTACGCTGTTGAAAGTCTGGTGATGTATACAGTGTATATAACTTATTAAGTTTTTGAAAAGGCTCAGGATATGCTAGGAGAGGCGATCAGAGTGAATGGATAAGTCAAACACTATTATAGGAGATACTACACCGTATATCATAGCAAGACGAGTGATCTGCTGGTGAATCAGAAAGAGAATCACACAATAACTTTGTTATACCCTCAGGCCATAATATACGAGAGGGTACTGTTGTTGTTTTTGACCGATATACCTTGAAGATAATGGGCAATGAGAAAAGAGCATCTCATAGCTTGACTCTCATACCGACACTTCACCGGCTGATTGGATAGGAGATAAAGCAAGAGAGAATATATTCTCTATACCTCTATCTTATATTATGACAATCATACTCAGCTCTTACACACCATCACGTTCCATCCATTATGCGGACTGTGAATCAGTTAAACCTTACACTCAAACAATACTCTGCTCCTCGCTGCAGGCTGAGCTTGCAGATATAATACGTAATTAGTTATATAATAACGCTTTTCTATCTCAATCGCATATACTGCTTATATTATTTCCATGCTTATCTACTTGAGATGGAGCAATTTCAAAAAAACTATTATGAAGTTATAGACTAGAGCATCTTGCAATCTCAGTTGCTTTTATTTCAACAGCACGAGAAGAGGAGAGAAATACAGCGAGACAAGCGTATGGATCACATATGAAGTCCGTATAACCTCTTTTTATCAGACTTTGTTGCATGATACATCAAACTACGCTAGCCTAGAGTATAAAAGATATGGCCTAGTCCTTTGGCACGCAAGACAATAGAAAATACTTCGGCACATTATACTCAGTCATATATCAAATAACCACTAATGCTATTCTTTAGTCCCTGTTTTCTTATCTTGCGCAACTTTGTATCACAATCCTATATATAGAATTCACACTTTTGCGCATTATAACGGTATCCTACCAGAGCAAACTATGCCCTATATTATAAATTCACTCTGTTACCCAAAACCTGGTAGAAAAGATACGGATTGGTGGACAACCAAAGTACAATTTCATACAGAGATCTAAGTCATATACCACACTAAAATTAATCTCTCATTCTACCTGTTTAGTAGTGAGAGAAGTTGCCAGGTACTTTAATTTTCAATAATTTTCACCAGTTATATGGTTTCTTGAGAGTGAGCAAAAATCAGTTCGACTGTACGGATTACGAGCTAGTTATTATAAACCTGAGGACGCATAGTACTAATATCTTAGGATAGACCATTATCTCTACCTTGAGCGTGAATTGTTTCATTGAGTTTTCTTATTCTTTATGTCCTTAGAGAAAAATATCTTATATATATATACAACGTGAGGGAGAAACTGGGGTTATTTATCCTCATTAAAACTCCACTCGCTTGTTCAAGAAGGACTGATCACTCATTCTCTCTTTATAAATGCTTTACTGAGTCAAATATAATATCCATCCAGGTTTGGTGCTCTATTTACTTTTACTATAATACACGCCACTATTTTACATTGAGATTCAAGGCGTTCCACAGGTAAAGTAGTTTTATGAGCCGTGCTAGAGTGGACACAACTTGAGAACAAGGAAATGCGAGCGCGGACTCTTAATAACAATTCTCACTAATCTCTATGTATAAATTATTATAAACGATTTTTGACAGACTTATTTATAAAGTATGAGTGAAATTCACTCATTAATACTACTCTTTTGACTGCATGTTGAATGTACTTATAACTTATCATACAAAACCTAGACTGGTTTTAAATTATCTATTCACTCAAATTTTGTTGGATACTTCACCCATAATTCTTAGATCACCATGGTAGAATAGAATTCCTTATATACAATTTTACTATCATTCGAAAATTTTATTGGGTCGAAAAATATATGAATTTATTATATAATTTATTATATATTATTATTATTATTATATTATAATATATTATTTATAATTATAATATATATTTATTTAATTAATTATATTATTTTTATTATTATATTATTATTATTATAATTAATTAATATAACTTCATTCCATGATATATTTTTATTGCAAATTTCACTAATGCAAGCAATAATCACATACAGACTTCAAAGATTTACTTCATTATCATGCTCATTTTTCTAATTTTACTTAGTTTTTGAATAGTTATCATAATAATAATATTCATTATTTTTTTTTTATTTTTTAAAGTTTCACCCCCTATCATCACGGGCATTACAGTCCTATATTCTTACTTGTAGGGGATACATTATTATTCTAGGATAATTTCTACACATAAGGATCCGGACTAGGGATCGAATACATCACGAGACGCCCTAGGAGCCATTGAAGTACTGAGTGAGTCGGCTTATATCCGATTGTAAGGACCATCAGGTTAATCGCTGATGTGTATTCAAAAGTCTATAATTATCATACTATTGGGCTACGATATTTTAATGTTTTCGGGCCGAGGCAAAATTTATCCCAGGTTAAATCCAGTTAATATAAACAAGATTGATTTAGCATAGAATGGAAGATGACCTTTAATTTATATATAAGACAGTGTACATTAATTAACCAAAGAATAAACTGTCTTTCCATACCCAATTAGACAATGTAAAATTATTTTCTTATTAGCAAATTATGCTAGAATTGTATAATATAAAACTTAACTAACCTAGAATAAATAAAAAAGAGATTTTTATAAGCATTCAGAAATAAAAGATTAGAGAAGAGAGCACATATCATTTCTCAATCACTTTTTAATCATAAATTATATGTAGTATATAATTTGATAGTAAAAATGGATATAATATTGAATTACTACAATTTAATACGCTCGAGTGAAATAAGTTAAATTAATTGTTATTATCTAAGTATACTAATTAATTATATTTATATATCTATATGTAGTAATTATATATAATAATATATATTAATATACTTATATAGTATATATATATATATTAATATTATTATAATAATATACTTAATATAATATATATTAATATAGTATATATTATATATATATACGGTAATATATTATATAATATATAATATATATAATATATTATATATATATATATATATAATATATATTAATATATTATATATATATATATATATATATATATATATATATTTATATTAATATATATATTATATATATATAATTATATATATAATATATTAATATATATATAATATATATATATATATATATAATATATATTAATATTATATATTATATATATATATATACACGTTATATATATTATATATATATATATATATATATAATATATATAATAATATATATAATTAATGTATCTATACCCAGTATTACTCCTTATATATTTATTAGACTCAACATCCATCACCTCACAGGTTAACCAAAGAAACTGATTCAGGCGTCACAATATCTCAAATAATAACACTAACGCCCAGGTCCACCTCGCCTTTGCTAAATATTCCTACCCGTGAATCAAGAACACACTCTTGGCCAACCGAGAGCGTCAAACGCATACCGAAAATGTATAGCTGTCGTCGCTTACACTCATGGAGTGTGAGAGGGCAACCTATCCATTCCTTTCAGAATCATAAATTATGAAATTCAAAGTTGCTGTAATTAATGGATGAAAATGTGGGTAAACTGGGGTGCAACAGTTTAGGATTAATGTGTAGGGAAGTATTATAATGTAGTGTTATGCTACTTCTGGGGCTACCCGACCAGTCCGTCCCTATCTATTTGTACGCCACCTCTATCTCTATACAATCAAATACAACAACTCCTTTTAATACTTACTTATTATAGTCTTCTGTAGCCTTTCCTCCAACGCCGATCCAGAATGTATGTAGGTCTCATTATGAGAATGGTAGCATCAGATTTAGTTTTATTTCTCCTGAATCTTTATCACTCACTATGATGCAATATAATTAATTTTCACAATAATCCCTCTTCTCAGGTAGTCTATTGAGACATACTATATTCGATTACAATTATTTAATTATTATTTTATAATAAACTAGTCAAATTTATTATTATTATTATTTTACTAAACGTCGAACTATATTGGTAATTGAGTGATTAAACTTAGGGCAGATTCTAAATACTTAACTATTAAGTTAATTATTCTACTAGAATTCTATCTATAGTTTATGCTTCATACTTAAGCCTTTACTATTATGTGCTAATCCGAGTATTTCCACCACTTCCTTAATTTCATTCAAAAACTTTTTCATGAAACTCTAACTTATTTATATCTATTACGAACTTAGCCTACTTCTATAACTTGTCTCTGCTCTATCAGTTATTGCGTGCTGTGGCTGCAATGCGCTGAGAGAAAAAAGTGAGATTATGAATTATATGAGAGTTTGGGTATTAAAGTAGAGTTACGTTGAATAATTGATGTTGATTATTAAGGAAGAAAGAAAAGTATGAGTTAAAAAATATTAGTAACAGCTATGGTAATTAGGGTATTTCTTATCTTTATAATTCTGTCTCTATTCCTTATCACTTGGGAGACTTACCTCTCCTATTTCGCGATGTCAAAAAGAACAGTTCCTGGATCTATTCAGTGAACTATGAGAGGGTTTGATGTGCAATGGACAATTTTTTTCAGCCTTTAGCATTCTGCATACTAATTCATAGGATATTGAAACAAAAAGAATGGCACATAATCCCCACAAGAATTAAAAATCTTGCACAGTTAATCACCAAATATACAGATAAATTTCTTCTAAATACAATTGCTTATTGGATTAAATATCCACTCATAATAAACGCCCACAATAAAACAATTTAGATTTTAATGACAAGATTAACAAGAAGTAGAAACCTCTAGAGAAAGAATATATATAATTGTAATTAATGCAATGGTATATATATATGATATCCTGGCAGGATGAATATTAAATATATCTAGAAAAACTTTAGGTAAATATATTACCGATTTCTTTTTCAAAATTAATTATTTTGAATAATGTAATTATTTCCTTAATTTAGGTATGACTTACTTTTATAATCTAATATATGCAAAACTCTGACTAACTTCTTAAATTTATTATATCTTATCATTTCACAATAACTGTGTCGATATTCAATGTATATCTAGATGACTTATATCTTTTATTCTAATTAAATATTACATGATATAATACCCAAATTTCCTGATTTGATATGTAAAGAAAAGAGAGTTTTGAGCGATGGTAATCTTACTCACAACAAATCTTCCTCTCTACTAAGTTCCCGAGACTGAGTTCATTGTGAGCTAATCTATTTAAGAGATGTTATTTATTCTCAATATTATACTTTATCAAAATATATATAAGTTCATTTGATATTCTCCTCTAAAAGTGATTCTCTACTGCTATGTAATAAAGCTTTCCAAAAATTTCCAAAATTATGGAATTAGATATTTAAACATATACTAATATTTATAGATAATCTCATCAGGTCTGGAAAAAGAAAAAGACTTATAGTATATGAAGTATTATTTATAAATAAAGACTATACAAACAAAAAAATATTTATTGAGAAAATGTCTCTAAATTTCGAACTATATACATTGTTTACTTGTTTAGTAAAGGTTGCTAATCCTCTTCTCGATTTTTCGAAATAAATTCCCTTGCACGAAATAATATCTTTCAATTAAACGCAGAAGTGTGGAGACTTCTAACTATCTCTCTCTAAATATTATATCAAATCTGTCACATCTCTATCTCTACATCACAATCGTCAAGTATAGCACTATCCTCACTCCCTCACAATCAGCTGACACATTACTAATCGAATCCTGCGCTCTAAACATAACTGATCAGACCAAACAGAGAGATGCAGTTAGGAATAACTCTATTTTGAAATACATTTAATTTTCTGTCGTGATGAATAAATCAAGTCAGTATATATCGAACTATATCTTCCTGTAATTTATGTAGTTTGGCATAAATTTTATTTTTAATGAAAGGCATAGGACAACCGGGGATATTAAAGATTATGTAATAAAAATTATCTTAACCTTGGCACATAGTCTTAGATATAATAAAATATCTCAGCCTTAATCCAAGCCTCGCAAAACTATTTAATTTGGCACCACTCGTGGCTCAGTTCTGAAAATCCACCCTCAAAGTTTTCACTAAAGGTTAGGCGCGCGCTTGTACGTGAAGACGCACACACTATGGCAAATCGTGCAAATAGATGAGTGATTCATTACCCTTAGGTCAGGTGGGCCAAGGGCGCACATAATCCTCACCATTATTCGACATAAAACCATGCATTCACTCCTATTATGCATTTTAATTCTTCTATTCTTACGCCTCTGTCAACTCTTACATTATTCTCTTCAATCCAGATCATTCTTTACTGACTCAATAGCCACTCACTTTCTTCTGAGGTCTCCCTACAGCCGGTGAGTCAATATTTCCCAATCACACTCGCACACTATACCATACACTTAACCAACTGACTTAACATATTCCTATCTTTCTACCACATATGAATTACCAAACTCACCAATCTTCAACGTTACATTATATTTATTCTCATCAATTTTACCTCACCTTTTCCTTTACAACACCAAATAAACTCTCTAATACGTTCATTCTTACATTTTTATCAATATCTTTCACACTAACATACGCCCTACTTAAGATTAGATCCATTACTGTAAAACACCTTGACTCACCTTATTAGATCTATACCTCTTATTCCTAATACCAAAGTCTCATACTAATTATTATATATATATATATATTATATTAATATTAATATATATAAGAGAAGAGAGAGAGAGAGAGAGAGAGGGAGAGATCCTATTAGGTGTAATATTATATATGGTATAGCTAGATCTAATATATAATATTATATAATATATATATATAATATATATATATATATATATATATATATATATAATATTATATTATATAATATATATATATATATTATATATATATATATATATATATATATATATATATATATTATATATATATATATTATTATATATATATATATACTATATATATAATATATATATATATATATATATATATATATATATATATATATATATATTATATATAATTATATATATATATATATATATATCTATATATATATATATATATATATATATATATATATTATACTCATCACCGTCTCCCACATTACTGCCAGCTGCAGATCGAGAATGCTGTTAGCTTATTTGCTATGTTCCAGGTTGCTCAATTAATTTGCAACCCTTGACGGAACTTTCCATGAACTATTCTTCTTCAAGTGATGCTATCATCGTTAATCTATTTCCTTCATCCATAATAATCCCCTTTGCTATTAATAACTCCTTTACTCCATCAATCCACCTCCATTTTGGTTTGCCCCCTCCCACTACAGCCTAACACTTAGGACATAAAAACCTTTTTAGTCAATCTATTGTCATTCATTCTAAAGCACGTGTTCATACCATCTTAGTCCCCTTGATTTGCTCTTTTCATCAGACATTACTTATCTCTTACAATTTCTAAAACTATCATATTCCTTTTTTCCACCAAATACTGTAAACGTTTCATTTCTAAAACCTAAATCCTTTTTTTTTTTCCTTTATGAAATTTAATGCCCACGTCTATCACTCCATACAGAACCAGTTGGAACAAATATCACTCGAACAATTTTCATTTTTACCTCCTTGTTAAATTTTCCAATTTTTCCTAATTTCTAAGGCTTTTAAATACTCTTTCACCCTCAACAACCATATGTCAATCTCTTCTTTCATGCCTCGAAAGCCCCAATATCCGCTCCTAAGTATCTAAAAACTGTTGTCTCTGATAGGCCTCCCCCTTCACCTTTATGATATCCAAACCAGATTGAGAATCGTCTCGGTTTTGCACTAATTTTCAACACTTTACTTTTAGCTGAATTATTTTAAATCCTTTTCCTTAGCCACTATGTTCAACTCAAAGCACAAAATAACGTAGCTTATCTTTTGTTTCAGAAATCAACACAGAATCGACTGCAAAAAGTAAGACGCTTATATCTCCCAATTACTTTAATTCAGATTCATATCAGCTCCTTTCCCAAATCTATCCATATCCTTAACTAAACTATCTATAAAGATATTAAACAACCATGGAGACATAAGGCAACCCAGTTTCAAACCTACCTCTACTTTAAACCACTCCACTTCCTTCCTTTTAATCCTAACTGCCCAACTGTTTCTGTAAGATGCTTTAATCGCCTTTAAGAACAACCATTAATTCCATAACTTTCTAATGTTCTCCACAACTTCCCTCTTTGCCCTCTATCATATGCCTTTTCCAATTCAAGAAAACATGCAAAAACGTTTTCTTCTTTTCTGAAAATTTCTCTGTCAGCATTTTGAAGGTAAATACCTGATCCAAACATCCTCAATCATCCCTCCAAATGTCTCTTTCTCCATATCCACGTCTGTTTATCTGTAATACTTTCAACTTTTTTTATTGAACATTCGTCCATATATCTTATCTTCAATACTCAACTTGTCTTCTTCTCTATAATTAGAACACTCCTTTTTGTCCCCCTACCAATATAAAATTGCACAATTATTAACATAAAATAGCATCTTTTTTGGCGTAATTACAAGAAATAGTTGTCCAAATTACAGTTCAAGTTTACACTTAAATATGGGACGTATTAACCGTAGATTTTAGAGCATATTAAAATTCGTTGAGAAAGTTTTGAAAGAATCAATTGTTCAGAAAATTTCATGTGCAAGTTACGCAGATTTTTTTAAAATCTTTATCATTAAAATTTATAACGTAACATTAGCATTTTAATTTATGTAATTCATTAAAATTTTCTCTCCATCTCTTCTCCACTTCTCTATCATCTTGAACTACATTCCCATCCAAAGCCTTTACTCCAATTATGACGTCTTCTCTCTTATTCCGAATCTTGTTAATCTCTTTCAAAATAGTTTCACTCTGTGAATTGAACCACAATATTTCCACTCCACCGTTCGTCTGCCATTCTCTTTGCAGCTTTCAGTTTCATTTTAACATCATTTCGCACTCTCTTGTATTCCCCCCATGTAGCTTGACTATTGATAGCTAAAATGTTTTGGAAAAACTTTTTTCCTTTTAATAATAACATCTAATTCTTCACTCATTTTGTCTCCACGCCTTAATTTAAATAGGAGATTGAACTTATAGCTCGTATTACAATATTTTAAGGGTCATATCTCGTGAATGTTTTTAAAAATATCATTCACTAAAGGAGAGCGATCCTTTTATGCTATAATAGGAATCCTTGATTTTATAATTTTTATATCATTGGGAGAGCTAACAACCATTCATTCATTTGTATATTGTATATTCTTTATACAATAATTATTAAGTTTTATTTATTACATTTGCAACAAAGGTGAGCACAGCTTCACTTCATACATTATGTAATAATTTTTTTCCTTTATAATTTTTGGCTGACTAAAGCTATTGCCAAGTACCTGGTCATTTGTGTGTGTTAAGGGTAGTTGTGGTTGGTATAAGTGTTTGGGTGCTTAGTGGAGACTGGTTCACCCTTCACCTACTGAATACCCACAGCAAAGATTAAGTTAGTGGTGGCTTGGACTGAGAACAGGGAAGAGAGGAAAAGGGAAGAATTAAGAGTAAGAAGTTTAAGTGAAAAAGGTAATAAGGAAAAGTATGTAAGAGCGCTTGCAAATATAAAAGTTAAAAAATAGCCCTTCATCTGCCCTTTCCTACTTGAGAGTTAACAGCCTCCGGTGGTGATGTTGGTGCCGCCATGAAATTGCGGTCCTTTTTGATGTATGGTCTTTCTTCGTTAATTTTTGCAACCTTCGTTTCCTTTACTTTTATTTCCACTTTGTTGACCATCACCTCTCCTCCTCTAAACCTT
>JABUQX010105339.1:7500-12500 GCA_015478945.1 Trachelipus rathkii
TATATATATATATATATATATATATATATATATATATATATATATATATATATATATATATATATATATATATATATATATATATATATATATATATATATATATATATATATATATATATATATATATATAAATAATTTATTATTATATATATATATATATATATATATATAAATATAGCAAATTGCTAGTATATGATACTAACAATGAATTTCAGGGGTGATGAACATGATTCAAAAGTTCGAAATATTTTAAATAATTATTTAAAAATCACATTTATATCAATAAAATTTATAAAAAATGAAATATCTTTAAAATAAAAACATCTAAAAAAACCAATTACATATTTGAAATCAGCGTATAAAGCTTATTACAAAAATGTAAAAAAAAAAAAAAAAACAAAAAAAAAAAATTTTTTTTCATAAATGAAATATCTCGAAAAGTACGACACTTACAGAAAAACTAATTACATATTTGGAATCAGCGTGTAAAGCTTATTACAAAAATGTAAAAAGAAAATAATAATAAAAAAATTAAAAAAAAAAAAATGGGGGCTCGAGCCGACGGGGGACAGAGGGGGGGACGTTTTCCAGTAGGGAGGGGCGGAGGAACCCCGCGACACCCAAATACTAAAGAGCGGGGGTTCCGGAGACCCTCCCCGGAGAAATAGTCCTGCGTCGTTCCCGGAAGGCCGAACCCGACTCCTGCCATCTTTGGTTTACCCTTGGGTATTCCTTTAGTTAAAAAAAAAATTAAACTGACGGAGTCGTAAAACGTAACTGGTCCTATATATTTTTGAATCATGTTTTTCACCCCTTAAATTGACTGTTAGGATCATATACTAGAAATATATAAAAAAAAAACAAAAAAAAAATCAAAACTGACGGAGTCGTAAAACATAACAGGTCCTATATATATATATATATATATATATATATATATATATATATATATATATATATATATATATATATATATATATATATATATATATATATATATATATATATATATATATATATATATATATATATTAGTGTAGTACGGATATCCGCACCATTTTTCACTATCCGCATCCGCAACCGCATCCACATTATTTTTTTGCGGATAGCGGATAGTATTCATCTATGAATTATGATGAGAAACATGCACTACTTTTTATATATATATATATATATATATATATATATATATATATATATATATATATATATATATATATATATATATATATATATATATATATATATATATATATATATATATATATATATATATATATATATATATATATATATATATATATATATATATATATATATATATATATATATATATATATATATAAAAGTAAGAGACATTCAAATATCACAAAAACACTCATACTAGAGATGAATAATAGAATTTAAACTCTACCAAAACGATGACATGTGCAATAGCAACTTTCTTAATCCTAGATACAAAACAAAATTTCTTGAATCACGTGTTTCACAGACTGTTAAAATTAATTTGGGATGCCTATGCGATGAAATGCTGCTAAAGGCGGAACTATCACTAGCCAATAAAAAGCAAAAGATCACAGAAACAGACACGCAATTACCATCTATTAGCGATATCATTGCCGAATCCATGAACGTTTTTTTTGGCTTCTAGCACAAATCTAGCAGCGATGTTCAGAGGTGTCAAAAGACACTATTATTGATCGAAGAATATCAAAAGAGAAAAAGCTTGAAATCAGGTAAAGATCCACTGGTTTTGTGGCGTGATAATTGTAAAAGTTTTCCACATCTTTCAGAAGTCGCCAGGGAAATCTTAGCAAGCCCTTCAACAAGTGTGGCTAGTGAGCGTCTTTCAGTGGTGCAGATCTCATTTACGACGAAAAGAGAAGCAAACTCTCCCCTGAAAGGGCTCAGAAGCTTTTGTTTTTGAAGCATAATTTGAGAATTATTAATTTCAAGCATTAATATATATAACCTTTTTCCAAATGGGTGGAGGCTTGGAAAAGAGGTTGGTGGGGTGCACTGGAATGTCATACATACCATAATCAAAATGGGTATATATATATATATATATATATGTATATATATATATATATATATATATATATATATATATATATATATATATATATATATATATATATATATATATATATATATATATATATATATATATATATATATATATATATATATATATATATACTATATATATGTGAAGTAACTGGGCTAAAACTCTAAAAACTTAACTATCCGCTATCCGTCACAATCCACGGATAGTGATTTTTATCCGCATCCCCCACCCGCACACGCGGAGAGAGAAAAATCACTATCCGCTACATCTAATATATATATATATATATATATATATATATATATATATATATATAAATAAATATATATATATATATATATATATATATATATATATATACTAAAGATGGGCAGTACCGCGATACATGTACCGGGTACTTGTATCGGGCGATACATTTTGTACCGGTATCGGTATCGCCAACACTGTTGCTAAAGTACCGATGTATCGGTATCGCCCACTTGTTTTTTTGTGTACCGATACCGAAAAATTCGGTACTTTTAATCAGTACATTTGTTGTATATATATCCATACAGGGATTTATATAAATATATATATATATATATATATATATATATATATATATATATATATATATATATATATATATATATATATATATATTATATATAGAAATATATATATATCTATATATATATACGAAAATATATATATATATAGATATATATATATTTTTATATATATATATATATATATATTTTATATATATATATATATATATATATATATATATATATATATATATATATATATATATTAGTGATGCAGCAGATGTCATTTTTTCGCATCCGCGGATGCGGATGCGGATGTTTGATTTTAATATCCGCGGATGCGGATGTTTGATATATATATATATATATATATATATATATATATATATATATATATATATATATATATATATATATATATATATATATATATATATATATATATATATATATATATATATATATATATATATATATATTATATATACTTATATTACACACCCTCCTCTCTCAATAAAAGGATTTTTTGCAATGGATTATATGCTTTTTATCTAGTATTGAAATTCGGAAACATAGAAAGGGTTGTGTTTGAGAAACAGTATTTTTCTGCACTTTTTTGCTGAGAGTCTGTTTCTCTTTTCATCATATATATTAGCCCAGCATTGCTAAATACTCTCTCACTTGGAACATAAGTTGTAGGACAGGCCAAGTATTTCCTTGCAAGTTTACTCAAGCGTGGGTAAACATTTTGCTTAACTTTCCACCAACTGATAGGATCATCATTTGTATCTAGTCGTTTTTCTTGATGATAGTTTTCAATCATTTGCACTACATCTTTTGGTAATGAGTGTGTTTCTTCATCATTACTGGACTGTATAAATTCTTCCATTGAATCTGTTATTGATTTACTTGTAGAAGGTGTTGGTTCTGTAGATTTCGTTTTTTTCCTTTTAATGGGTGGCGAATTAATACTGTTCAGATTGAAGTTTTTCAACTGCAACACAAAGTGACGAGTTAACTTGTTCTAATATTGTGACAAAAAAAACTTGCTTTTATTACGGGGGTCTAAGTAAGTTGCAATAGTATGAAGGTCATTAATTTCCACAAAACCAAAGCGTTTTTCTACCTCTAGTTTAATTACATCTTTCATTCTTTTTAAACCGTCATCATTTTCATTTGAAGATGGTTCAAAATGATTCCTTAGCGTTGAGATTATATTATTGAGTATTACATCGCAGACAGAAGCTGTAGAGGCGCTGATTCTTTTGGTAATTTCTTCAAATGGTTCCAATAGTTTAATGCAGTGTGATTTGATGTCATTTTCCACATTAGTAAGAATGTTAACTTTGGAACACGAACTAGCAATACCATTCTTTCCATCATATGAAGTGTACTATTCCAGTTAGTTGGAACGTCTTTGATAAGAGTACGATATAGACGATATAGAATATCAAGCCCTCTTTGAATTGCCTTCAACTCATTTTTGTGCTACTGCGTTCAGATTCATCTTAAGTATTTTTTTTAAAATTCTTTATCAAATCTCGACAATAAATATCCGCGCAACATCCGCTGGGCAAAGCGCGGTTGCGGATGCATCTGTATTTATGTGCGTGTGTTATGCTTATTTATTTTCTCATAATATATATATATATATATATATATATATATATATATATATATATATATATATATATATATATATATATATATAATCTATATATATATATATATATATATATATATATATATATTGTTTCATAATTCTCTCGTTCAATATATCATTTAAGTGAAACGTGTTCCAATATGTTTATTCCTGCAATCGTACATTCAAAATTTATGCCGTTCGGACTTCAGACTCGCAGTCTCTTATTGCAAGTTGATTGAAGAAGTTAGGCTTGTCAATTTGTTTGTAATTTTTATTTAATATTTTTTGAAGTTTTATTTTTCAAATTAACTTTAACAATGAGTAAATGTAACACTGAAAGTGATTCATTAGTTCCAAAAGATTCCGAAGAACATTTCAAAAAAATTAATGCAACAAACTGGTGTAAGTCCGAATTAATAACTTCTGGGAAATTTTTTGAACTTGCTCACTGTGACAGCAATTTTAAACTTTCGTTTCTATGCAAATTTCAAAATCTTTACCTTTGTTTAACTTTAATTTTTATACAATTTAAAAGTTACAGATGAAGAAGCACCGAATCGACATAAAAACTATATCAACAGTAATAGAATGTATTATGTAAATAACTATTTCTCGAAAAACTATTTATCATTTTTTGTTTATTTTTTCAAATGTACCGATGTATCGGATGTATCGGCGATACAATACAAAGTACCGGTATCGCCCAAACGTTTTTTCAAAGTACCGAGTATCGGTATCGACCAAGAGAATTT
>JABUQX010105339.1:22500-26160 GCA_015478945.1 Trachelipus rathkii
GTAGGAGGTGTTAAAGGAATAAATTTAAAATAGGAATATTTATAAATTATTTGAAGTTTAAAATAATAACTGCTGAGTATTTAAGTTTTTAAGTGTTTGCAGCATTATCAATCAAATATTACCAAAAATTGAAGGCAAAATGTCAATAGGCATGTTTGTTTGGGTAAAGTTTTTCTTCTTATAGTATTTTCATCCCAATATCGTGCTATATATATATATATATATATATATATATATAATAAGTATATATTTATATATATTATATATATATTATATATATAATATATATATATATATATATATATAATTTTATATATATTATAATATAGCTGATGTTTTTGAAACATTTCTTTAATTTTGGTAGGTCAAATATAATTTATTTAGGCAGGTAATACCTCTGATTTACAATTAATATATCAAAAATATCGTGCCTTATATATTTGCATCTACTAAACCCTCTAGTCATAATAAAATTTAGTTAAGGGCTAGTTTTACGTACAGTGGATCGTAAAGTTTAGGGCTAAATTTGAAGGCACAGTGAGTCAAACGAGCCCCCTAAAATGGGTATTACGCTTTTTAGGGGGCTCGAGCGCATGGGGACGGAGGGGGGAACGTTTCATACCCCGGAGGGGATGGTCGCGGAGGAACCCCGCGACACCCAAAAACCAAGAGCGGGGGGTTCCGGAGCCATCCCCGGTAGGGGATTAGTCCCCCCGGTAGTCCCCTAAGTGCCCGAGAGACGGCCCAACTCCTGAATCGAGGGCGGCTACCCGCGGTATTCGTTAGTGATATAGCCCCAAAAAACAATAAATCAAAAATGAGTACTTTTGGGACATTTATTCGCAACAATCTATTCGTACTCTATATAAATCTCAAAACCATTTGGGACATTTGATTTAATATATATATATAGTATATATTATATTATATATGATATATAATATATATAATATTATATATATATATATATATATATATATATAATATATATATTATATATATATAATATATATATATATTATATATAATAATATATATATATATATATATATATATTGTATATATATATATTATACATATATATATATATATTATATATATATATAGTATAATATTTATTAAAGGAATATATGAACATTCATCACAATGTATATATATAATAATATATAATATATTATATATATATCTCCAAGAATCGATATTTATCGATATAATCACATAATAAATGCATGGCTGGTTAAATGCTTTCTATTATATATATATTATATATATAATATAATAATATTAATAGTATATATATATATATATATATATAAGTCTATGTAATATATATATATATATATATAATAATATATATGTTAATGTATATATTAATGTATGTATATATATTATAGGTATATATATTATATAATATTTATATATAGTGTATAATACGTATAAGATATAGTATAAAGTGATAAGTGTTATAGATTATTATAATTAATTATATAGACTAGAAGGATGATACGGGTAGTAATATATATATATTTATACTATATATGCTCTATTTTATATATATATATATAAAGCATATATAATATAAAATTATATATAATATAATAATATATAATATATATATATGTTATAGAGTAGTCATAATATACTATATATAGTATAAGTCAGGAAACTAGTTATCAACATTAAAGGCAGTTTAAAAAAAATTGAAATTTAATATATATTGTAGTGCTTCTTTTTCCCTTTGCCATAAGCATAAACTCGCTTCTTTTAATGTAATATAGAAAAAAATTGTTCTTTGCCTCATTGAAGAAGGTTCTACCAAAGTGAATGGTGGTACCTAAAAATAAAAAAAATCAATATTAATTATTCATAGAAAAAAAATTGTCTTGTTTCATTGAAGAAGGTTCTACCCCGTGATGGTGGTAAACCTAAAAAAAAAAAAAAATCAACATCAATATTGCATTAGTCTTTGCTGGTGCGAGTGTTTGTTGGTGTTAACTACAATAACAACCGTGTTGGCGAGTCTTAAATCACCTTATAATGTAAATAGTGACGAAAAGAACGTTTTGGCGCGCTGGAAAAACAATAGAACTACGGTGCGAATCAACAATCAACAAATTTTAAATATTTTAACTTGACTGGAGGCCAATAGTTATATAAAATGTATAAACCCAATAAGACACACGTCTTTGCGCGTTTCAAACTTACTATAATGAATGGCGCGAGAGGATACCAATCAAGTTAGATGAACTAACATGAATGACATGAAATTTTTTAATTCGACAAAAAAGGGAAAGAATTCAATTAAGCGACGAGACAAATTGGTTGTAACCATTAACCAAAGACTTTTATTATATACAATATCTGAATATCTTAGCTATATATATTGATAATGTATATATATTATATATACTATATATAGTGATATATAATATTATAGGATATGATAATATATGTATATAGTATTATATAGATAATAAATGATAGATACGTATTAATATTATTATAGGTAGGTAGTATATAAAATGAGTATATAGAATATACCTATATATATATATATATAGGTATAGATAGTATTAGATAGCGTATATATATAATATTTATAATTAAGTATAGAGAATGAGAGAGGAGTTACAAATAAAAAGGTTATGTTGGTAGTATATGATATGATATTATTCAAATAGGTAGTTAAATGTATATATAGATATAATAGTATTCTTATGTATAGTATCTAGTATTTATCGGTGTGTAATATACATGATTAGTATATGAGTTAGTTACATTGGATCGTATTCTAAGCTATATAATATAGTAATAGTGAATAGAGCTAGTAATATAGCTCGAGTATTGGTTTAGAGTACTCATTATCCATATAGTACATATAAGATAATATTATAAACTTAGTAATATATATGAGGTTATATTGTATGAAATAGCATATATATAATAATATATGAATAAGTGATATATATAGTATATTAGTTAGTGATACAGTGATGTATTAACATTACACTCATATATTATATATATATTATATAGTATATAAATGTATGATAATATATTATAGAGCGTTTTAACTGTACTATCAGCGCCAAGGAATTAAGAGAACCGCACGAAGTAGAACGATTAACATCAACATTTCGATATTTTTAGTTTTCCACTAGTTATTTACTAAGTGTAAGAATAATTGAAATTGAAATTTTATTCAAATACAAATATTGGAAAAGCAAATTTTTTAGTAAAGATGAAAATTATTTATGGAAGAAAGAGATTAAACAGTGACCGCTCATTAATTCATTGGATGGAACTACTGCCATTAAGAGGTATAAATATAAGGTAAGATAATTTTCCCGACGCGTCGGTCTTTTGATCCGTCGGTCGTCGACTCACATTCAAAAATTTATCGTCTTAAGACTTTGGTTTACCTTCAGCGTAATATATTTGGTCCATTGAAGATAATAATTGAATCTACGGAATAAGAAGAAAGCCCTGAAAACTTATACAAGGAATATTCATAAGATTATACGTGAGTAAGTGAATAGTCAGGAGGCTTTGATACGAAGATTATTCTACACGTTTGTGGATTAAGAATCTATGACCAGTGAGAATATTGGACGTGACCTGAAGTCACTTGAGAAGAACTGTGTATTGAGAACATTAGAC
>JABUQX010105340.1:0-2500 GCA_015478945.1 Trachelipus rathkii
TATCCTAGTAATTATACCGCATCTACCGAGCATTATGCTCGAGGATATCCGCATCATATATTTCTACTCTCCGCTATTATATACGCTAATAAAATATTATTATAGCGGTTAATATCGGATAGTTATTAAATCTAAGAATTTATATGAGAACATGTGTAGTGCTATATCAGTATATACATATAGTGTCATGCACGTGAAAACTTGGGATGCAGAGGGGCTTAGTCAAGTATTATATATATTATAAAATTATATATATAATATTATTAATATTATAAGTATATATTATATATATATATAATATATATATATTATATAATATATATATATATATTTAAATATATTAATATATTATATATATATATTAATATATATATAATATATATATATATATATATATAATATTATTTATATATTATAATAATATATAATATATTAATTATATAGTAATATATCATATATATATATATATATATATATAATATTAATATAATTAATTAATATAATTATATTACTATTATTATATTATAATATATATATATTTATATAATATATAATATATAATATATAATATATATATATATATTAATCAAATATTATATTTAATTATATATAATATATATTAATAATATAATGATAATACTATTGTCAATACAGATTTTTGTTGGTACGAAATCGAAATCGCCTATAGTGATGGGAACCTTACCCTTCTTTGAAGGTTTCAGAGCAAATGTAGTATATAAAAAAACTTAATTCATCTACAATATTAACATAATATAAATTTATTAAATATATACTTCGCACACATTACTAATTACTACTCTAATCAGCAATTCATAATAAAATTATTATATTTTTATTATCTATAAATATATATAAAATTAATTTATATTTGTATAAAATATTAATTATTAAATCTTTTTTGAAAGCCTTACCTGCTTCTAGACCAATCCCGCTTTCAAATTAATAATACAACAGACACGTCGACATTTATATCTCTAGTGAATCATCTCGAGATTAGCCGAAGTAGAATATTTGCATACATTATAGAATTTTTATTGATCCTATTATAAATTAAGAATATATAAATAGAAATTATATAAAATATATATATATTATTAATATATATATTTATATATATATATATCACAGTAATATATAAAATATTTATACAGTAGAGTACACTGTATAAAAAGTTAAAAGGGTGAGGTACGCAGCACGAGCTAGAGAGAGGTATAGAGACGAAGAGAGAGAAAGAGAAGAGGAACGAATGGAGAGAAGAGAGAGGAGACAGAGAGAAGAACGAGGACGACGTCGGAATCAAACTGATGGACAAGACAAGTATGATGATATGAGATTGAGTGTTCTCATGTCTGTTAATTATAATTACCAAAAACGCCAAGGTGGCAACTAATGAAGATATAATTAATATATAGAGTGAAGGAAAAATGAGTAATCGGAATTCTGGCAACTTTTTGGTAGATAAAATGTGTATTTCTGCAATTTTCAATAAAACTAATAGAAGATTAGTATAATCTTTTTTTCTGGCAAGATCTGTAATGATAGCACAAAGCCAAACACGAAGTATTTATAATTAATTTGGATAATATGAAATAGTAAGAATTCGTACTCACTACAATTGATGCTTTGAAAAAGGCATTCTTATTCCTATTTATCTTGAATTAATTACTTAACGTTTATTTTTTATTAAATATTGTTTATAAAAAATTCTTTTCACTTTTTTTTTGACAAAAAATTTATATTATTTCAGTCATTACATTACTACTGCACTGGTCACTTTTAATATTGGAAGGGCTCTCACAGCCCGGAGCCCATATAAAGAATCGAAGCCGTCAACTGTAATATAATATATTATAATATAATATATATTTAATATTTAATATTATATAATATATATATTTTATAGAATAATATATATATATATATATATATAATTAACTATGATATAATTTTATAATTTAATAATATATTAATTAATATATATATTTAATATATAAATATATATATTAAGATTATTATATTAATATTTATATATATATATTATATATATTATAAATACATATATAATATTAATTATAAATATAATTATATTTATAATTAATAATTATAATATATATATATATATTAATATTATATTTATAAATTTATATATAAATATATATAATATATATATTAATATATTAATATATATAATATATATTATATTATATAATTATCTATTATCAATATTATTAATATATATATATAATATACTATATATATATATATATATATATATTTATGATATATATATTATATATGTATATATATATATATAATCTAATATATTATATATATATAATATTATTATATATATATATATATATTATTATTTATATTATATTATGATAATATTATTAATAATATATATATATTATTGTTATATATATTATATATATATTAATATTAATATATATAATATATATATAGATATATATATATA
>JABUQX010105340.1:5000-7500 GCA_015478945.1 Trachelipus rathkii
AATCGTTACACTGACAATTCCAAACCAATTACTATTATTAATTTGTCTCTTTTTTTATTTATTTTTAATTTTAGTTTGATCACGTGTTGTGAGGTTGTGTTTTAGTTTCTCTTTTCTGCTCTTCTCTCTTTATGTTTTTACTTCATTTTGTAAACCAGAAAAATAATTTGAATTAATCAAACGTATTCCAGTTCACATTTCTAATTATCGTGGGATAATTTTTTTTTTCTATCTATATCTGCTCAGAGCGTTACCAGAGGAAGAGATTTTTTTTAAAGAAATTAAAAATACCCTTTGTTTTGTCTTTAATAAATAATTTATTCCCGATTATAGTCAAGAACATTATTAATCTAAAAAAATATATAAAGAAATTAGAAAAAATAATAATTCCATAATAAAAATATAATATAAAATAAAAAATATAAAATAACAATAATATAATAATACACCATAGAATATTATATACAGATATAAATTCTATATAAAATAATAAGCTAAAAGCCATTATTGCAATTAAGTTGGGGAAATTTCATCAAAATATTAATAATTGAAAATATTTAATTAATATATATTCTTTAGTGGAATATTATTTCTCATTAAATATATATTATATAATAATATGCAATTAATAACGATCTAATATATAATAATAGAATATTGACTGAGTGAGTCTAATTTAAATGTGTGATATTGGACATCTAGTGTAATTATCGATTATTAGTTTTTTATTTATTCCATTTATTATTTATCATTAATTTTACGCTCCAACCGTAATATGGATGTCGAAGATAGTCTAACTTACAACATCTTATAAATGTCCACACATAATAATTAATATATATACAGTGATGCTTGATTAATAGAAGAAATTGTTTAAATAACTCAACTTAAACTTTTATCATATAATATAATTATATTTAAAAGAATGAAAGTATTTTTTTAAATTTAATATAATTAATAATTAAATAATAAATAATACAATCATATCAAATTTGGCTATGGATAAAAATAAATATTAAATTTAGAATAAATTAGGTGGTAGAGGTGGAAGTATTAAAAATAATTCAATACATAATTAAACTTTATCATAAAATTTATTAAAATTTTATAATTATTATAATAATAGAGTTTATCTATTTTTCTACTAATTTTTCACGATTATATACGTTCGCTCGGAAAGTGAATAATTATATATTTATATAATTAATAATATACATAACACTTTAATATTTTCTGAAAGAATTAAAACATAGGTGATCCTATACTTTTTTATTAAAATTTGTAAGTGTATCTATAATATAATATCACCATACTGTATTATTTTGTGATATTATTATAATGATATCTTTAATGATTAATATTCTCCCCTACAGAATATTATATTTTTGTTTACACTCAATACCTTTACTAACCCATAGAGAGAGAGTAAGTAAGAGTAGAAGAGGAGATATGAGAAGAGATGAGAGAGAGAGAGAGAGAGAAGAGAGAGAGAGAGAGAGAGAAGGATGAAGGAAGATAAATAAAGAAAGAGAGGAGCGGGAATGGGATAGTAGAAAAAGAAATTAAGAAGAGAGAGAGAGAGATAGTAACTAGTGGAGCAATTTCAATATATCAGTATATGGTATTTGCACGTCGCTCTGAGTAAAATGTTAAGCAATATATTTGCCAATAACTATTGCCTAAACACAATAAATATTAAGGTGATAATTAATAAAGTTTATTAGTTTATTAATTTAGTTATCGTGAAGAAGCGTCAAGTAGTTAAAAAGGAGTCGAAAAGTAGATGAAAAAAGTAGTCAAGAAAAAAAGAAGTTAAAAACTCTAAAAGACAAAAGATATTAGTGCCAGAGAATTAATTAGGAACATTTGTGGCACAGTTGAAGAGATTTTTGGGCTCCAAATAAAAACGCGGAAAGGACCTTAATTTTAATGCCAATATCGTTTGCTTGTTTTGTTTTGCTTGTGCAGTACTTTCTAAATTAATAAAAAGTGATAAGATCAAGAACAAAGAAAAAAAAAAAAGTCGCACTTATGGCGTCGTAGTCTAATCCGATAAAACCGAACTAACAAACCAAGGCGGCTTTAATCTAACTTCCGCTACTTTTTTTTTCGCGCCTTTTTTTTCCCGCGCTCCCTTTTATTATCGACAAATTCTGTCATTTTGAATTTGATGCTCCGTTGAATACGTCTACGGTGCTTCTAGGTTTCGTTATTCTTTGTGCAGTTGAAGTCGGATCCATACACAAGGGTCTTTTATATATATATATATATATATATATATCATAGGTATATATATAATATTACTATATATACATATATATATATATATATTTAGGTGGGGAGGAGGCCGAATAAGAATTATATATATACTTATTATCTATAATATATATATTATATCTCTATATAATATATACTTATATATATATCTCTTGTCTCTCTATATCTCTATATCTCTCTATCTATATTCTCTAAAAATCTATATCTCTGAACTATATAATAT
>JABUQX010105340.1:12500-15000 GCA_015478945.1 Trachelipus rathkii
TAATATTATTATTAATTAGTATTATATAATATTTTCATATTCTTCATATTTAATTATTATCAGAAATTATCACCATTAAATTGAATAGATATAATTATTAAATTAAATTAATTATTAATTATTATTTTATTAAGTTATTTTGATAATTTTATTTCTTCATATTGTAAGTATTAATGAAATCTATATAATTCAACATTATTAATATTTTTTAATTCTTATAGTTATTATTCCATTATTATTATTATTTTTATTATTAATTATTATTTTTATATAAATAATTATCAATTATATATTATTATTATTTATTATTAATTATTATTATTATATTATTATTATGATTATTATTATTATATATAAAATTATTAATATAAATAATTAATATTATTATTATAATTATTTTATTATTATTTATTATTATTATTATTAATTATTATTATTTAAATAATTAATTTTTTTTATTATTATCTAATTATTATTATTATTATTATAAAATATTATTATTTTATTAAAATTAATGATAATATTATTAGTTATTAACTTATTATTAATTATTATTAATTATTATATTATTTATATTAAATATAATTATAATTAATTAATATAATATATTAATTAAATATTATATTAATATTAAATAATATATTATAATAAAATATTTATTTATTATTAGAATTAATTATAAAGATATTAATAATTATAATTATTATTAGATGCTATTTCAAATAATAAATGTATTATTATTAAATTATTATTATTAAATAATTATTATTATAATAAATTATTATTTATTCATTATTAATTATTATTTAATAACAGCATCTACAATTTTGTATAAAAAATCCATTAGTGATATATTTTTAAATTCTTTTTTTTTCAGCTGTTCTTCTTCTTCATCGTCTTCTTCTTCTTGTTACAATCATATCACTGATATAAATACTTCAAATTTTTCTATCTATCTCCTTAAATTAATGTCTTCTTAATTCTATTTTTACTTTCTACTCTAACTACCAAAACTATTTTTCCTCCTCCTCCTCCTCCTCCTCCTCCTCAACTACCTCTACAACATCCATCCTCACTCACTCCATCTCCTCCTCACCCTCCGCTCCTTCAATACATCAATCATCATCATCAATCATCATCATCATCTCATCATCACATCATCATTCATCATATGATCTTCACTCTCATCAATCATCATCATCATCATCATAATCATCATCATCATCATCATCTCATCATCATCAAATAAACATCATCTAAACATCATATTCTAGATTTTACAAAACCATGTAAATCTAAATTATCTATAAGAAACGATATGTGTCTACAATCAAAGCTTATCAGATCTTGTAGGCAGTTTAACTCTCCCCTATCGAACAAGGTTTAAATTTATAGAGCAGCCAAGGCTTGGTCTAAAAGTAGCCTAAAGCACCAGCCAAATAAATAGTAACCAAAAGCCTCAAAAAGCATTCACAGAACTCGGTCACGAGTAGCTAACATCACCGACCTAAAAAAAAGAGTAACACATAAAAAACTCAAAAAAGATATTATCAAATTTTACTCACACTTAAGATAAATGTTTAAATTTAGAATAAGAGTATAAGACCAAGAGTGTGGTACAATTAATAAAAAAAGATAACCAAAAGACCCAGCGCTAATAGTACCAAAGTTTTAAAAGTACTTAGAACTCGGTCAAAACGAGTAAGCCAAACCACCTCAGACCAAGTAGAAGTAAAACAATAACTCAAAAGCGTATCCTGGTTATCAGACACTCTTATCAAAAGTATTAAAGACTATAAAAAAGAGATAAATCAAAAGCACTGAACAAAAAAAGTAAAGCCAAAGCCCAGCCTAATAGTAAAGCCCAAAGCTTTAAAAGTATTCAGAACTCGGTCGGTCAAACGAGTAGACTAGAATCACGACCAATAAAGAGTAGCCAAAAACTCAAAAGATATTATCATTATATCAACTTTTTATGGTTCAATTAAGAAAGAGTAGCTCAAGGCCTGCACAAAAAGTAGCCAAATAGCCTAAGCCCTAAATATATAACACAAAAGCTTTAAAGTACCTAGATGGTCAAACGGATGACATAAAACCCCGTCCTAAGAGCACAAATAACTCAAAAAGAATATTAAAAATAACTTTTCCTCTTCAAGTTATAAAAGATTTAATAAAGAGTAGATCAAAAGCACTAGGACAAAAAGTAAGCCAAAAAGCAAGCTAAATTGTAGCCCAAGCCCCAGACATAGTAGCACACAAAGCCAGCCTCATCTATAATCCCGTATAAAGTAAATTCAGAACTCGGTAAACGAGTAGCTTACCTCGACCTAAGAGTAGCCAAAACTCAAAAAGATATATATACATTATTTACTCTTAAATAACGTTCTAATAAACACATTTAGGTGAAGTTAATAAACAGAAATATATAATACTAATTATACTACTTAAGGTAAACTTATACATATATATTTAAAGTGAAACACTATTTATTAAATTAAAT
>JABUQX010105340.1:27500-30000 GCA_015478945.1 Trachelipus rathkii
ATATGTAATTGCGTTTTTCTGTAAGTGTCGTAAGCCTTTTTCGAAATATTTCATTTATGAAAAATGTTTTTTTTTTTTTTTTTTTACTTTGTATATATCGTCTGTATTCTAAATAATATACATTGTGTTTTTCTGCAAAGTGTCGTAACTTGTCGAAAGATAATTTCATTTTTATAAAGCAATATTTAACATAATGTGATTTATAAAAAATTATTAAACAATTATATTGCGAACTTTTTGACAATCATGTCCGTTACACTGAAATTCCACTTGTTGAGTATCATAAATAATACAATAGATATTAAAAAAAAAAAAAATAAGAGAGAGAGCGTCGAGACCCGAAGTAAAAACCGAAAAGGGCTAATATATACTTCTCAATTATATATAACTTATAATATAATATATATATATATATATTATATATATATATATATATATTATATATATATATTATTATTAATTTAAATATGTAATTATAATAATATTATAATATTATATAATTATATATATATATTATATATATATATATATATATATATATTGAATTTATATACGACTACTACATATTTAAAAAACCCTTTTCTAAAAGGCCTCACAAAAAAAAAAAAAAAAAAATGGAAAAAAAATTTGTGTGTATTTTATCTCAATAAAACTTAGTTGAGGCCAAACGCGGGTATTAAAGAGAAAAAGATTATATCTAGAAGTAAAAAAAATGGGCAGAGTTCCACAGCAAAAACATGGCTGGAAAGAAGGAAGCAACCACAATGAGTGAGCCTGGAGTCAATGATCTCTAAACATTTCTGTAAAGAATCCGTGCCTCAAGAATTGCGGTGGGATGTGAGTAACCACCCCCAGTAAGAACTTCTTCTGTAGTACCTATACAGAAAATGTACTACAAAAGACATTTAGACCTGACATGAAAAGGTAATACAGAAAGTACGACAAAGTCGCATCATAAAATTAATAAACCCAAGTCATTGCTTATATAGCAGGGGACCGAAAAGGGATCTAAAAAGGGGTATCCTATCCTGAACAGAATTCCCAACTACCTATATGCAAAAGTGGGCACCGTTAATGAGAAAGTTAACGTCGTTAATTCTTAATCGTTAACAAAAAAAATTAACGGCGTTAATCATTAAAGCGTTTATCATTAAAGAAATGTAGGGAAGTTAAGTTTTATTTTTAACGTTAACCGTCTTTTTTTTTTTTTTTTTTTTTTTTTTTTTTTTTTTTTTTTTTTATTTTTTTTTTTTACAGTTTCACGCAACCACTCCGGTAGAGCCCTATTTCAAGGAGGTGTTGCACGCCAAAATTTCAACCGCTAGCGCAAATTACGCAGATGAACATAGACGCAGGCTTTAAAGTGAGGGAGATTCAAATTCAGCAGGAAACACAGAAGATGGAAAGAGAGTTCCACAGACAGTGGTGATAGGATAAGAAGGAAACACGCAGCAACAACAGCTGGAGTTACCAATCATCTACCAAAACTCGTGCGAAGAATACAGCACCCTTGTGCTACTGGGCGTCGTAAAAGGTGGTGGTACGCGAGTGTAAGTTCCTCGAAACCTGCCGCTGCGATTACCCTATAGAAGAGAGACTAAAGCATCAACATCGCGCCGCAAAGATAGAGGTTCAAGTGAACTGGAAAGTACAGAACAAGTTTATAAGCCTTTTGGCTTTGACTCGACCCTGTCAAAAAGCCGGGTGAAACCAGAGCCGACCCAGAATGAGAAAAGTACTCTATACAAGGCCGGATGAGACCCTTGTAATAGCTGGAGTAATGAGAGAGAAAAAAGGTCTCGCAGTCCTAAACAGAACTCCATTTCTTTGAGGCCGCCCAGCAACGTTTGTGATGTGAGGTTTCCAAGACATTTTTTTTATGTTAAGGCCAAGGATGTTTATATTGTCAACAGAGAGACGAGAAGAAGCCGTCAAAAGAGATAGGAAAGTTAAGAAGGTTTTTTAAGAGAGGGAGATTTGTAGAGTTGGGTTTTTTAAAGAATTTGAATTTCACAAGGTTGAGACGACCCCACCGCAAATTCTATCAAGCAGCAAGACTAGAATCGGAAAGATTAAGATGAAAGACAAATTCAAGAAGTAAAAGATGAGCAAATTGGAAATCAATTATTGCTGAAGGTTAGACACCGTCATATTAAGGTTGTGGTGGGTGGATAGAGTTAGATGTGCAGGTGAGAAGATCATAATGAAAAAGTAGAATAAAGTAGGAGATGAGACGAAACGCTGAGGAACTCCACTATTGAAGAAAAAGAAGAAGTCGTTCCATCAACCATAGCAGATGTTTATCGACTTGAAAAGAAAGCTAGACATAAGTAGCAAAAGGGAAGGAGGAAAAGAGGGAACTTTGGAGAAAGCAATGATGCGTGCATACGCGGTCACAATGCTTGGGATATGGTCAAAGCGCTACTACGCAGTCCGCCAGGTAGTTCTAAGAGCGGAAAACCATAAATCCGTTAAATAGAAAAGTATATCGCAAGTAAGA
>JABUQX010105340.1:35000-37500 GCA_015478945.1 Trachelipus rathkii
TATATATATAAATATTTCTAAGCCCATAAATACATATTCTTGTAATAGTATATCTACTATAAAGACATACCTTACATATATTATACATATTGATATATCCATATATATATATATGTATATATATAATATAGTGTGTATAATTTAATATTGAATGCCAGACTTTACAAAGATACCTGCATGTAACTAGAGAACTAGAAATCCTACACTAAAACAAATGACATTTTTGTAATCAGCGAAGAATTTTACTGCAGAATATGTAAAAAAAAAAATTAGAAAAGGATTAAAGTAAGATTTTCATATTTTTACTAATGTAATTTAATATCAGTCTAGGTGTCGATACAGAATTCCCATTTCTGCAGTATTGCGAGAGCAACAGTTGCCAAATTTTGACATGTGAATGTTAAAAGTTAGTTTAGTATTATTGTTGCCAATAAGTTTTTTTTTTTTAAACATTCTCGTTTGCGCGATTCAGGTTTTTGATAATTTTTTTTTAATTAAACGAATACCATAGGGAAAACCGCAAAGATAGCTGTTATCGGGGACTGTCGGCCTACTGGGGGACGACGGGTCCCCCTTCTGTCCCTCCAACGGCTCCAGCCCCTAAAATAAAAACTAAACTAAAAAATTAAATTCTTCGATAAAATTGTCCACTGATTCAAAAAATGTCATTTGTTTTAATGTAGGACGTGTAGTTCTCTAGTTACATGCAGGTATCTTTGTATAGTCTTACCTATTTGGTCATATATTATATATATATATATATAATATAATATTTATATATAATATATATATTATATATTATATATATATATATTTCAATATATCTTATATGTATATTCTTTCATATATATAGTATATATATATATATAGGGTAATATATATATATATCGCCAATTTCAATGGAATTTACTAAAAATGTCAGAAATTTATTATAATTAAAGAAAATAGTGATGAAAAGCACCGGAGGAGCACCGCAGAAAAAAATTACAAGCAAGCAGTTTCATTTTAATAACATTTGTCTACGGAGAAAATAGTATTGAAAAAATCGTAGTTTCAGAATTTCATGAAACTTACTTGAAATGTTTTTAAATGAGTTGAAAAGAAAATAACCGTTAAAGAAAATAATAATAAAAAACTCGAGAAATGAGTTTGAAAAAAAGAATTGAAATTTTTTTTTTTTTAAATTTCAAATTTACAACTTGTAAAAACTAAAGTTATTTCCAGATGCTTCTTCTTTTTTTTAATTTTCTTATATGCTTATTATAGTGTTGAATCAATATTTTATTATTTTACCACCACTCACGGGTCAGAGAGTACTGGGGGAAAAATGTTCGCGTGAAATGGATTTATGTCGCTGGTTCCGGTTTTTTTCTAACTTTATTTTTTTAATTATAAAACATTTCTGGCAGAAAAAAAAAATTACGCGATTGTAAATATTTTTGGTGGGTATCCTGTGGGTTTTCATTACAATTTTTCCTTAATTACAACATATTTCTAAAACGTTATTAAGTTACATTGAAATCGGCGAAAGGCGTTAGAATTAATAAGGTCATATATATATATATATATATATATATATATATATATATATATATATATATATATATATATATATATATATATATATATATATATATATATATATATATATATAATTTTATCTTATATTTTTATATATATATTATTAATATATTATATAATATTAATAGATCCTTAATATAATTTATATATATATACTATATATTAATATATATATATATTATATATTATAGTATATAATATATATATAGTATATTTATCTATTATATGTATATATATATATATATATATAATAGTATATAGTATATTATATATATATATTGAGAGGTATATTATTATTATTAGTTATTCATTATTATTATTATTATTATTATTATTATTATTATTATTATTATTATTTATTATTTTATATATTAAATATTATTATTATTATTATTATTATTATTATTATTATTATTATTATTATTATTATTATTATTATTATTATTATTATTATTATTATTATTATTATTATTATTATTATTATTCGTATATTACTATTATTATTATTATTATTATTATTGATTATTATTATTATTATTATTATTATTATTAGTAGTAGTTAGTAGTAGTAGTATTAGTGTAGTAGTAGTTAGTAGAAAGCAGTAGTAATAAAATATTATTATTATTATTATTATTATTATTATTATTATTATTATTATTATTATTATTATTATTATTTATTATTATTATTATTATTATTATTATTATTATTATTATTATTATTATTATTATTATTATTATTATTATTATTATTATTATTATTATTATTATTTTTATTATTATTATTATTTTATATTATTATTATTATTATTATTATTTTATTATTATTATATTATTAAATTAATTATTATTATTATTATTATTATTATTATTATTATTATTATTATCTTCTCTCTCTGTATCTCCCTTTTTCCCCCAG
>JABUQX010105340.1:42500-50000 GCA_015478945.1 Trachelipus rathkii
AGAGAAATAGTAAGCAAGTTCACCAGCTGTATCATGAGAACTAGAAGAAAGCCACTGACGGTGGTGAACATCGAAATCACACAAAATGATGATTTCTAAGAAAGGAGTAAAAGAGAGAATATGATATATTTTGGAAGGTAGATAGTCAAAGAATTTAGGATACTTAGTAGAGTTAGATGACAAATAGACATATCAGAGGTAGTAGAGTAGTAGATTGAGAGGATATCTTGAGCCATACGGTAGAGAATTCTGAAGACTCCAGGCTGAAAATTGAGGATAATGACAATAGGACAGAACAGAGTAGGATTTGCTGTCAGAGCACTCAAGCGTCTGTGCTTCGGTTAAGAGGGTCAAAGCACCAACCCCACAACCGGAGGCCGACAACTTCCAAGGGGTGATAGGGGTAGGGATGGATGATGGGGGGGGGTTTATCTTTGGAAGCCGCCACACTTTGGCTTCTTCAAGGCCAGTTGTGTTGCTAACATTTTAATTAATTTTTGAAGGAGGTGTTGTTTATATAGTTTTCATGATGTCCATGATAAATGCCCAATGGGGATAATGTCATGGCTTCGAGTGCACCATCTCCTTGCCTATATATATATATATATATATATATATATATATATATATATTTATATATATATATATCTATATATTATATATATATAATATACTATATACTATATATATATATATAATGTATATATATATATATAATATATTATATATATTATATATATATAATATATAATATGTATATATATATATATTATCTTATATAATATATATATATATATATATATATATATATCTAAATGTATTTATATATATATATAATATATATATATATATATATATAAATATATATATAATATATATATATATATATATATATATATATATATATATATAATATATATATATATATATATATATATATATATATATATATATATATATACACAGAGAAAAAATCTTCTATCAAAATCTCAGATTATATCAATCGAAGTTCGAATGATGAAATGTTCTATCAATGGAAAACGCAAATATATTTCATTTGCCATGATAATATTTCGAAAAAAACGTAAATAAATTGTTAATTTAAATTTTGAAATTAAATTTTAAACTTTAAACGAGACTAATGAATTTAAATTAATAAATAGATGTAGAGAGAAGGAACTACTTCATATCGCGTACAAAATACTGATTTCCGGTCCTATCATTAAATTTATATAGAAGAGCTTAAAATCGCTGTTTTTCATGTAGTTTCTATCACAAATCTATGCTATGATTTTTTGTTTACATGAAAGTCTGTATTGTTACGCGGTCCGCCATCTTCGGTCTGTGTCAAACATATATAATTTTTAATCCTGCTTTAAATTATAGTGTAATTGTAGTGAAAATAAACGAAAAGTTATTTAGCAGATATACGATTGTTAATCTAAACATATTCACTGTGTAGAGAATTATACATAATGTCAAATATGCCAATATTCTTAATGATTTATGTTTGTCCTTTAAAATATGGCCTTCAACCAGGAATTAATTTTGCATTAGCTCCTCTCTGCACAAAAAATTGTTACAGATTGCCTTACCTTAAATACATATTTTATATATTTTTGTTCTTATTTACTAAGAATAACTATATTAGGTAAGGAGAAACCTCATTTTAGATTTTTCATGCCAAACTTCCAGAGTATCATTTTCAGCCAGCCATTGGATAAAATACTCTACAAAACCAATATACGTATATGTATGCCATTTATTAATAAACTGGGATCTTCCAATATATATATATATATATATATATATATATATATATATTATATATATATATATTATATATATATATATATATATATATATATATATATATATATATATATATATATATATATATATATATATATATATATATATATATATATATATAATTTATATATATTAAATTATTATATTTAATAAAATAAATATATATATTATATAGAAGTATTATATATGTATATAATATATATATATATAATATATATATATATATATATTATATATATAGGTTATACTGTATGACGAGGCTGACCACACATTGAGACAAAAATTTTCTAAGTTCAAAAAAAATTTCTAAGTTCAGAAAAGTTAAGTTAAGTTAGATTTTTTAAGAAAATTGTTTAGTGGCAAGCTTCTGGCATAATTCCAGAAGCTTGCCACTAAAGAATTTCCTTAAAAAACTTAACTTAACTTAGCTTTTCTGAACTTAGAAATTTTTTTGAACTTAGAAAATTTTTTCACACAAAATATGTGGTCTCTCTCTACAGTATTTATATATATATATATATAATATATATATATATATATTAATATATCTATTTATATAATAATATATATATATATATATATATTAAGTATATATATATATATATATATATATATATATATATATATATATATATATATATATATATAGTAATTGTGGAGCTACATGTAGTAAGATGAAATATTTTAAATTTTATTTTCGATAATCATTTTTTTGAAAATATTCAGTAATTAAGTATACACATTAACTGTGTATACTTAACAAAACATCTTAACCCGAACTAGTAGGGTCCTAAACCGAGACATAACCTGGATGGATCTATGATGCCATAAACCTAGACCTAACCTAGATAGATTTGTTGCCATAAACCTAGATTAATTTCTTTTACAGTCTTCCCATGCACCTATTTTATAAATTACGATAAAAAGAAATTCAGTCAGTTTTTTCTAGAAGAAAAAAAAGTCTATGGGATTATTTTTAACTTTGAGGGGCTATAACTTTTTTTCATAGAGATTGATCATTTTTTTTTATTCTTCATTACCATTTTTTTTAGAGTCTATGCTGTGATTTTTATAAAAATCTGTTTAGAGGCCCTTGTACTACATAATTACCAAATATTTTTCCTACTTATGCATGATGAAGAAAACAGCGTTACATATCTAACGTTCGGTTAGGTTTTAAAAACTCGTTAAGGTTTATAAGATTTTAAGTAATCACTGTTAATAAAACTATCTACCTGAACTTAGGTGTGTCCTAAACCGAATTGTAATATACCGGAATATATATTAAATATTTTATAATATAATATATATATATATATATATATATATATATATATATATATATATATATATATATATATATGATGCACGTTAAAAATATTTTTTCAGTAGTAGTGTTGCATTAAAAGTATTGAAACATCGATCATTATTAAAAAAATGCAATGTTTTTCTACTATTTAGGATAAAGATGCCTTTGATGTGTATATATTCCATATATATTTATATATATATTATATATATATATATATATATTATATATATATATATATATATATATATATATATATATATATATATATATATATATATATATATATATATATATATATATATATATATACCGGTGTATATATATATATATATATATATATGGCAAATTTTTAGCAGGCTTAAGGAAATTAAATTTAAAAATAGAAAATGGCATGACCGAATACTTTTCTAATGGAGACTGCCCCCACTGTCCCTGACCCATGAGTAGTAATTTAATATTTAACCCCACCAGCTTAATAAAAACTTGCGACCTTATTAATTTCTTGACACCCTTTGGATTTTCATGAAACTTACATTGAGATATTTGAAATGAGCTGTGGATAAGTGAAAATGTAATAAAAAATATCAAAAATACCTGAAAAAAGTTAAAAAGTCGTAATAAAAAATTTGTGGCACATGAACATTTGTCTATATGATTCCACCCCTATACCCCCTGACCAGTGAGTGATGGTTAAAAATTTAATAAAGATTCTTTTGTCTATAAAACACAAGAAAAATAGGAAGATTTAATTTTCCATATAAATGTCACATTATCCAATCTCATAACTTTTTTCATTGTCATTTCTCGAGATTATTTTACATTCAGTACAGGTTATATCAAGCCTTTCATATATAAGTTTCAGGAAAATTTGAAATGATCATTTTTTTTTACTAATTTTTTCCATACATGTTAGCTATAAATATAAACATTTGGGTCTTCCTAACTATTTTCAGGGTCATTTTCAGCAATTTTTATTACATTTTTCATTATATACAGGTTATATCAAATATTTTATTAAAGTTTCATGAAAATCAAAAGGGTTTTATGAAATTAATAAGTACCCAAAAATTCTTTTCTATTATTCATTTTAATAATAAAATTAATATTTTTAATTAGAAGAAATTTAATATAATTATGAAAATAATAAATTAGCTAAAAGTGTCATGGTAAAACTTGGATGTTGTTGATTTTGACTCACTTGCAGCATTTTAGAAGGGATTACTTAGGTATATTGTCACAGAGTTGCAAAAAATTTTTTATTTTTTAAATTGCCCAACCCACCTGGGTTTTGTTTAAAAAAAAATGGTTAAATGGGTAAAATGTTATGGGGTTATTAATATCAATTATATATTATATTTGGTGAATATATGTATAGGCTACCATATATATATATATATATATATATATATATATATATATATATATATATATAAATATATATATATATATTCTATATATATATATATATATAATATATATATATATTCATATATATATATATATATATATATATATATATATATAAAAGGATTGGAAAAACCTGGGTTGTCCCAGGAAAAAATCAGCCCAGTGTTTTTAATTTTTTTTTGAAGAGGGAGGAGCTCTTTTTTTAAATTTCAATTTTGAGGAAAAACAAAATGAGCAATAATTATTGATTTTTTTTTATTACTATTATCATTTCAGTATTCTACAAATAAAATAATAAACAGGCATAAAATTTCCAAACTAGCTAAATATTTATTTTGGTAACAGATATTGTCTGATGCTACTGCTGAATTAATGTCATTGTCTCATTAGTGAAACTGGTAAATGGTATTGCTATTGTTGTGTGTTATTGATAGTCATGACATAACAGGTAAAAGTAATTAAGTCATTTAAATTTATACTATTTAAACTTTGAATATTGTCACTACCATAATATCATTTGAGCATTGTCATTATCATAATCTGAGGTTCTGGAAAGTTAGCAAATTAGCTCCCTAGTTCAGTAGCTATATATATCCTCCTAGAAACTTGGTGATTGATTTCATAGCTTAAGCATGATAGGACTGCAAGTCATACGCTGGCTAACAGGCAACAATAGTATTTAAAACTCAAAGCTTGAAGTCACATCCATCAAGTTAAACTTGGATTGTAAGTCTGTAACTGACTTGATATTTATTCTGTTACTAGAACTAAACTTAGTCTAAAATTAATTAGTAATTGTAGCATTAAAATCTCAAATCAATAAATTAATTTTTCACTACATATGGTTCGTATTTTTCTCTCAACTTCTAATGAAGATAATTTCATAATTAAAAATATTAAATAATTGAGCTATAATTAAATTATAATTTACATTTTCATTTTCAGATTATAAAAATACAATTTTCATTATTTTTGATAAATAGCTAAAATTGTGACTGTTAGATTACAATTTAATTAATATGTTAATAAAATCACTAATCTGAAAAACTAACAAACTATATACGTATATACGGTATATAAAAGTTTATATTAGTATTCATTAACAAATATTGAAAAGTAATAACAAGATGCCTATTGGAAGAGGAAGAAAAAAGGTTTGGAATGTCAAGGAGTCAGGGAGGTTGATGAAAAAAATAAGCAAAGTCTGTTGTGATCAATGTAAGTTGTTGATTAGCTCAAAAACAAAAAAAAACAATGGCAAATCTCAAAAAGTGTTCTGAAAAGGTAAAGAATCTTTAGAAACAGATGTAGTTTGCAGTGTGAGCTGATAAAGAAATTCTTGATATTACTGACTTAGAAAACTCTTCCTTTAGAGCATCATGAGTGAATCAAATTATTATATTAATGATGTAAGTGACACAAGTTTAATGTCTACATCTCCACTTCCACCAGTCTATTAAAGTTCCAAATCTCAAGATTTGACTTCCTGTCCATCTACTCCACAATTTCTCTAAGAAGCAGAAGCTGATAAGTAACTAACTTTATTGTTCAAACAAGTAGTGATGAAAAATATAATTTTAACTTACAAGTACCTCATTTCCTTTTTAGTGCAAGTATTAGTTATATCATGATCATTGCATATCTTGAATAAAATGCAACTAGGCTCACTAATAAAACATACAATTTTTATTAGTACATCATAATATTTTTAAAAAATATCTCAAATTGTTGAAAATAACACCTTTAAAAAAAATTGTATCTGGGTTATGGTTATTAGGGGTGGGTTTTTAATGACAACCTATATATATATATATATATATATATATATATATATATATAATATATAATATATATATATATTATATATATATATATATATATATATATATATATATATAATATTATATTATATATATATATACACCATTTCCTGCCATATATTGCAAGGTGGTGGTGGAGGTAATAAGTACTAATAAATATCACCACCTTTTACGAAAAGAACAAAATGGTAGAATCGGGTTTTCAGCCCCTTGCACCAGAGGAAGAGAATTCTGAAAATTTTCTTCATATGATCGACCGCTTTGAGAAATGCAGCTTTATATATAATATATATATATATATATATATATTCTCTATATATATTATAATATTATCTTAAAATAAAACAAAATCTATCCAGAGTTTTCAACTGTGTGCCTTACTCTTTTTTTTTTTTATAGTCACTATACTATATAATTTTTTGGGTTTTTTTCAAATCTCCCATTTTAATGGGTTTTTTTACCATAGAAAACCCATGCTGGGTGGGTAGGTGAGCATCTCCCCAGGGAGGTATCCAGTGCAACCTTACATATAGATGGTATGGGTTACAATTTAATATACCATAAGTAAGTCCATTTGACTGTTTTTTAGTTATTAAACTTATTCTGCATTCAATATGCATGACAATTATCTTGTGCATAATTAGTATTTATTTTAGGTGTATATTATAATACAATGGAGTAACTAAAGAGTTTTTCTGGGGGAGAAGGCAGGTATGGTCCCTTTATCTGAAAATTTCGATAAGCAAATTTCTGGGGAGGATGTCCGTGTTCCCATGGCCCATCTTAATTACACTTACACTGTTGAACTGATATAATTATTCTGATTGTCGATGCCGATTTCTATTCATTTTTCTTTGATCTATGCCAATATAATTTCTGATTCTAAATCTAATAAAAATTCCCTTTCCAATTATGATGCAAATTGCAGAAAAATTGCTGATTCTTCCAATTCTCAGTGCTGATTTCAATTTATCATTTATTTATTTTGGTAAGAGGAGGTTGTGTGCCCTTCCATTTTAGTATGTAATTTGTTTATTTATTGTGTATTTTTGTCCTAATTGGCATTTTTTTTTGTATTATAAATGGTGGTGGTAGTATTTTTTGTATTTATTTTTAATTGAAACAGTTCTTATAATTAATTTAGATAAC
>JABUQX010105340.1:55000-60000 GCA_015478945.1 Trachelipus rathkii
AGTCGTGTTGGGCGGAGGATGCTCGTGGCGCCAAGCTTCGGAATGTCAAACCCGTCCTTGGCCGGTGGTCTTCATCAAGTAGGAGGAGTCGCCTCCTGGTGGTGGTCCTGGCTCGATTGCGTCTGGGTCATACAAATCTCACCCATGGATTTCTTATGTCGCGGGGAGATCCCCCGATCTGCCCATTTTGCTCCTCCAGTTCTCCTCTCACAGTCGTTCATCTCTTTGTGGATTGCGTTGCCATCTCGACCCTTAGAAGCAAGTTCTTTCCTGACATGCTAACTATACCTCTTCAACATCGCCTTCAGCACATCTTATCCGAATCATCTCATTTTCGTAGTGATCGCATTTTTGCCTTCCTATTGGAGCTGAACATCTTGTATAAGATCTAACCATCTCAGCCTTGTTCCTCTTTCGTTTCGTTAGGGATTTCCCTGTCGTTATCTTGCTAACATGGTCTAGCCGCATTCTTGTGTGCTGTGGAGATCCCTGTACATCCACTCTAAAAAAAAAAAAAAAATATTATTATTTGTATTAGTTATTATTGGCATTGTACTTATTTTTGCCATTTTACTCTCAGAAGATAATAAGGTATTATTATTATTATTATTATTATTATTATTATTATTATTATTATTATTATTATTATTATTAGTATTATTATTGTACTTATTTTTTTTTTTATTTTTGTTCTTGGTTTTATCTTTATTTTTCTTCATGTGGTTCTTATTTTCATTTTTATTATTTATGTATCCCGTTCATCTTACCCGTCCCTTCCCCAGTTTGTCCCTTCTTTTTTTGTACTTACTACCCTACGTTTTCCTGATCTCTTTTCTGAGTCTTCCCAATCTCCTCCTGAATCATGGTGGGTATCGAGCTGTTGTCTCTGTGTGTATCATACGCTCATCTTGTCTTCTTTCCTCCATGGATGAGGGTACAGGTCAAAAACCGGTTATTCTTGCTTTTCTCCGGACCGCCAATTGTTGAGGACCCGAACCTTGCCTAACTACTGAGGAGGCTTTCATGCACTTGGTTGTATAATCTTAGGGAATGGACGCGGAAGTTTCGGGGGGGCTTTTCCGATTCCACACCCATGGCCCACCCTACGGGTGGAGTTTCTAGGAGTAAGGTATTATGCTTACGGTTACGCTTCCGGAATATATGTTTATATTCATCATTTGTGCTTATTTATTACGGAGCTGATGTATACTAGGAGAATCTTCATTGGTAAAAATAAAAAGAAAAATGCTATAAACAATGGCGGAATTCACCATCTGTTAAACTCCAACCCGATCCCTTCCTGGCCAATTATCCACCAGTGACCAATAGGGGCTTTGCGCCCTTATTGATGAAATGGTTGGTACTCCAACTATGGTTTCCGATGCATGTTACGCACCCTACCCCATCTAGGGACGATAAAAAATAGTTTGTTTTAATTATATATATATATATATATATATATATATATATATATATATATATATATATATATATATATATATATATATTTTTTTTTTTTTTTTTTATATCACTTTTAAGGAGCAACATTATTATTTTTTCTGGTGGCGGAAATGTTTCCCTTTACTTCGATGGCAACATCTACTTCAATGAGCCTCCTTAATGCTGCATATTTGTGGTTGTCGTCATTTTATATATATAATATTTGGGATTAATAATCCCAAATTTAATATGGCGCAAGCCAAAGTTAGCAAGCTTTGGTTTGACATATAAATTTAAAAGTTGTTTCATATTATTATTATTATTATTATTATTATTATTATTATTATTATTATTATTATTATTATTATTATTATTATTATTATTATTATTATTATTATTATTATTATTATTATTATTATTATTATAATATGCGGATGATTTGGTTTTGTGTGGCGAATCTGAAGAGAGTTTGAGAGGATTGGTAGAGAGATTTGGCAGGGTGTGTAAAAGGAGGGGTTTGAAAGTAAACGTAGATAAGAGTAAGGTTATGGTTGTGAGTGAGGACAGTCCTCAGTGTGAAGTTATGTTAGATGGTGAGCAGCTGGAACAAGTGTCTGAGTTTAAATATTTAGGGTATGTGTTGGATGAGAAGGGAACGGATGATGCAGAGTGTAGTAGGAAAGTTGTGAATGGCAGGAAGGTTGCTGGTGCAATTAAATCGTTGGTGAATGTAAAGGTACTAAGTGTTGAGTGCGCTAGGGTCTTACATGAGGGTATGTTGTTACCTGTGTTATATAGTATAGTAGTGAGACTATGGTCTGGAATAAGTATAGATCTAAAGTTCAATGTGTTCAGATAGACAATCTTAGGGGCATGCTAGGTGTAAGAAGAATTGATAAAATGAGGAATGAATGTATTAGAGAGTTGTGTGGTGTGAAGAAAGGGGTAAATGAGAGAATAAATGAAAGTATGTTGAGATGGTTTGGTCATGTGGAAAGAATGAATGATAGTCGGTTGGTTAAGCGGATGTATAGTGGCGAGTGTGTTGGGAACCGACCGGCTGGGAGACCGAAGAGAAAGTGGATTGAGTCGGTGAACGAACGTCTGAAGGAGAGAAATGTGAGTTTGGCAGAGTCGAGAATAAAGGTGCATAATAGGAGTGAATGGCAGTTTTGTATGGGGCATGGTTAGCTCCACCTGGGGCTAAGTGGATGAACCCTACATTGGACGATTTACCGTAGTGAAGGTCCGTCGCGGTCCCATGAAGCTCTAGGGTGGATTTTCTGTCTGTGACGAGTTCTCACTAATTAATGATATATTCTTCTACTGCTTTTCTTTTCCGATGCATGACACGCACCTTACCCCCAGTCTTGGGGCAAAGAGGAAGATAAAGAAAGAAAGAAAGATGATTATTATTATTATTATTATTATTATTATTATTATTATTATTATTATTATTATTATTATTATTATTATTATTATTATTATTATTTTTATATATAGTATATTATATATATATATATATATATATATATATATATATATATATATATATATATATATATATATATATATATATATATATATATATATATATATATAGGTTTCCTATATTTTAAATTTCAAGCAATTTTTTCATTTTAGTCTGTAAAGAAAGATAATTTTTTTGTTAAATAAAGGGTTGGGCGTATATAGATCTCCCACATTTTGAATGGATATAAAAATAGAGCCCAAATATCTAGAAAAACAAAGAGTTTTGTTATAATGGGTTTTAAAAATTGTATCAGACAAATGGTCGCCGTTGTTGGCAATACATTGATGGGGTCGTACCCGGAAGTTCTCCATGACTCGAGTGGAATTGTGTTGATTTACTTTTGGATCCTTTCCTTCAAATCTTCAAGAATTCAGGGACGATGTTGGAAACCTTTTCAATTTGGCATCTCAAAAGGAAAAAGTAACAAGAGCTTAAATCTGGCCCCCCCAGGTCTCCCCTTTAAGAGATCAAAGGCCTTGACTTCTTTCTTTGGAAATTCCAAAAGGAAAAGGTTTTCCAACATCGTCGTCGAACTCTTGAGGAATTGAAGGAAAGGATCCGAGAGGAAATCGACGGAATTCACCCTGAGATGACACGGAGAGTCATGGAGAACTTCCAGGAACGATCTATGATCCACCATGTTTAACTGAAAACTTTCATATATATATTTCAAATAAAGTTATTTGCAAGGAATAACATAGTTTTTATTAACCTTTTTTTCTAATTTTTACATTTGTATTTTTAATGTTTAAATGAGTATTTCGTAAATAAGGTATGTTGCTGATTATTTAAAATAAAAGGTGTATTATATATGTATAAACATCATTATACAATATCTCATTGTTAAAAGAAATGACGCTTATTATGTTTGTTCCGTAAAGCATATATCTCTTGTCTATCAAGAATTGCCCCCAAAAAAAAAAAAAAAAATTGCAATAATATAAGTGCCTTTTTTTAATATTTGTTCTATTCTATATCTGGTAGCATTGTCATTCCCTTTTAAAAACTATAAAAGATTGATACCGTATTGTTTATTTGTCAACTCACAATTTTCATTTCTTTGCTAGTGTTAGGCTAAATATGTGCAACAAATTTTAGGCAAATTATTTAATGATGAAATCATTTTCTTCTGTGATTTCATTCACTTTTGAAATTTTCTTAATTAATATTATACAATATTGTCAATATTTTCAAATATTATTGCTTTAAAATTAGGGATGTGCTAAAGTATTGGTATTGGCTCCCAAAGGGTATTTACATTTAACACAGGTATTGGTATTAGTCAAAATGTGTCAATACTGTTCAGTCTTTAAAATTGTGAAAAAAAGGGCAAAGTAACAATATGTTAATACTCTTGAAACTTCCATTCGAGAAGTTTATAAAATATAAGTAATAGGTGGTCTTTTTCATACATAAAAAATTTACAATATAACAAATTAATAGGAAGTATTGGTATTGGTATTTGCTGAAATTTCAGTATTGGTATTGGCAGTATCATCAATGAGAGTATTGGTATTGGTCAAAGATTCAGTTCTGGCACATCACTATTTAAAATATTTACAATTTTTTTATAACATTAAATACGAGAGGTTGTATAATTTTCTTTTTTCATTTGCGTTATAAGTATGTATCATGAAAATATAATATTTTATATCTTTGCCACCATTATTAATTAGCTTAAAACAATTTCAAATTCTTATGAAAACTAAATACAATAGGTAATATGTTTTACTTTGTCATTATTTACTAATATGGCAAAGTAAAACTCATTACCTACATATATCTATATAGATATATGTAGGTAATGAGTTTTACTTTGCCATATTAGTAAATAATGACGAAGTAAAACATATTAACTATTGCATTTAGTTTTCATAAGAATTTGAAATTGTTTTAAGCTAATTAATAATGGTGTCAAAGATATAAAATATTATATTATGTTGATATAAAAAATTATATCTTAATGATTGAAAGCTTTGATTGAAAGGCTTTGATTGAAAATTGATGTAAAATTTTCGCTCCTGAG
>JABUQX010105340.1:65000-70000 GCA_015478945.1 Trachelipus rathkii
TATACATATATTACATATTAAAAGAGCAGTTGAAAGATATATTATATATATATATATTTATTATTGGTTGATATTATATATATATATATATATACATATATATATATATTATATATATATATATATTATTAGTTATTATATATATATATATATATATATATATATATATATAAACATATATATATTATTATATATATATATATACATATATATATATATATATATATTTAAGTTATTATATATATATATATATATATATACATATATATATATTAAATCCATTGTCGTTATGCCACAACAACGTTCATATTTTAAACGTGCGTAGGCTCTGAATACGAAAGGCTATATTTGGTTTAAAACTACAACTTTTGGTTTAAAACTACAACTATATCTCAAAAAACTACAATAGATACAGGGAAAAGGAATACATTGTTGGAATGCTAGTATTTTAGTGCGGAAAATGTAAATATATATATATATATATATATATATATATATATATATATATATATATATATATATATATATATATAGCATATATATATATATATATATATATATATATATCAAAACTACAACAGCTAGCTACAGCGAAAAGGAATACATTTTTGGACTCCTGGTAAAATTGTACATAGGAAAATAAAACAAATAAAAATAAAATACAAATTATTGTTAATAATTATAGCAATATGATTAGAGAGCCTATTTAGAGACCTTTATTGGACCTTTATATTATATATATATATATATATATATATATATATATATATATATATAGCATATATATATATATATATATATATATATATATATATATATATAATAATAATAATAATAATAATAATAAATGTGTCAACCTAATAAAACTTTATCATAACCTAAACTTAAAAGCATATATATATATATATATATATATATATATATATATATATATATATACCCATATAGCACACTAACGTAAAAGCGACGTCGCTTTTACGTTCCTTTGCGATGTGCGACATCGTATTAGTAACATAATAATTACGTCCCTGGGATGTGGAAATGTCAGCTCTCAGCGACGTAACAGTGCGACATCACTGCGACGTCCTATGGTAACGTAGTATTGACGTACTCTTACGACATCCCTGCAACGGTTACACGTAGTTTTACGACATCTATTTGAGGTAACCTTGTATATATATATATATATATATATATATATATATATATATATATATATATATATATATATATATATATATATATATAAATATATATATATATAGTGGATATGTGTATATATATATATATATATTACATATATATAGTTATATATATATATTATTGGTTATATATATATATATTATTATAAAAGCATATATATATATTTATATATATTATATATATTATTATATATTACATATATATATATATATATATATATATATATATTATTATGTTATTATATATATATATATATATATATATATATATATATATATATATATATATATATATATATATATATATATATATATATTTATATATATATTTATATTATGTATATATATATATATATATATATATATATATATATATATATATATATATATATATATATATTATTATTATTATATATAAGTTTCAGGACAGGTCACAGGATGGGTCAAATACCTTATGATTTGCTGTGAAGGTCTTTTATTGCAAATCAAGTTTTCTTTTCACTTTTATTAAATAAAATTGTTAGTTTTATTTTCTCTAGAAAACGTTAGATATCATTAGTAGCGGTTTAAGCATGGCTTAATTCGTCATAGGCTTCGTGTTGTATTGCTGCCGAAAACAATTTATGTACTTTGTGACAACACACGCTAAATTCGTTTCTTGTATTATATATATATATATATATATAAAAATTTGGCAACTGTGGTTCTCTTTATATATATATATATATATATATATATATATATATATATATATATATATATATATATATACTTTCTATTTATATATTTCTATTTTTTTAAATATAGTTTATATATATATATATATATATATATATATATATATATATATATATATATATATATATATATATATGGCCTATATATATATATATTTAAAAATTTACTTTGGTTGTCTTTTCATAGGTTTATGAACAAATCGATTGATTTTCCTAAAAAATCGATTTTTTAAGAATCTGTTAAACTCAACTATTACCAATAAATATTTCCGTGAAACACATAATAAACAGAAACACATAATAAACAGAAACACATAATAAACTAATTTACACAAAAAATTGAAATAACACTGCCAGAGACACTCCAAACTCGCTTTCACGAGAGCACATCGTGACTGGAGACATAATTATTTATATTTATGAATGTCCTCAAATGTACGACATTTGAAAAAAATAAAGTTAATTAAATTACATAATACAATTTCTGTAGAAAATCATGTATAAAGTGACTTGTTAGGTGCCTATTAGAAAGAGCTGTCCTGCACAATTCACGATCCTCCCTGGTTGTAGACACTCTTGGGCAACCTGGCTTGTGTTATAGGCAATGTTTCCAGTTATTTTATGTCTTGCTATTATTCTGGCAGTTGTTGATTTGCTTAAAGATAGCTGTTTAGCAATAGAACGTGCGCTATGCCCTTCTTCTGACAGCTTGACCACAGCTTCTCTCAAGCCCGTACTCACAACCATAGTGGGCGTATTTGTCTGTCTAAATTAATTGAAGGGAATAAAAATTCCCGTATTTATAGCACTGGCAACTAAACTCCGCCCACATATTTCGTGATTGGCTACTTAAAGCAGTGTTATGATTGGTTACATTGAGCTTCATGTAATTGAGCAATTTTCAATCTGAAATTTGTATTTTCTCAAACTCAGTTTTTGTTCTACAAAACTATATGATGTGGGCGTATTGCCATAATTTTATAACCATTGGATAGCTAAAGAGATGCTCTTTTAAATGATATATAATACATTAATGTACCTTTTACGAGCAATGCGCAAAATAGCTCAAAACCTAAAATTTTCATAAATTTAACAGGTGTCCCATTCTTTACGAACAATATATATATATATATATATATATATATATATATATATATATATATATATATATATATATATATATATATATATATATATATATATATATATATATATATATATATATGAGTGAGTGAGTTATATATAAATATATTTATATATATATAAAATTATATATATATATATATATATATATATATATATATATATATATATATATATATATATATATATATATATATATATATATATATATATATATTAAAAATTTGGCAACTGTGGTTCTCTTTTAAATTTGACAACGGTTTTCATAGGTATAACAACAAATCGATTGATTTTCCTAAAAAATCGATTTTTTAAGAATCTGTTAAACTCAACTATTACCAATAAATATTTCCGTGAAACACATAATAAACAGAAACACATAATAAACAGAAACACATAATAAACTAATTTACACAAAAAAATTGAAATAACACTGCCAGAGACACTCCAAACTCGCTTTCACGAGAGCACATCGTGACTGGAGACATAATTATTTATATTTATGAATGTCCTCAAATGTACGACATTTGAAAAAAATAAAGTTAATTAAATTACATAATACAATTTCTGTAGAAAATCATGTATAAAATGACTTATAAATAACAAAACATAAAATGAAAAAGATTATGAAAGAGTATAAGGAAATTTTTAAAAGGATATCGTACGCCTGGCAGTGTCGCGGAAACATTTATAAGTAACAATGTAACGTCGCAAATACGTTGCATTTGGAACGAAAAAGCGTACATCACATAAGATGTAACAGCAATGTCACATATACGACGTATGTGTGATGTGACGAGTGCGACGAACATTAACGTCGCTGTGATGTATCTGCAACCATCTGTGCTATATGAGTAGGCCTAACCTTTATTGATCCACTGTGCCGTAAAATTAGCCCTAACCTTTATTGACTCACTGTGCCGTAAAAGTAGCCCTAACCTTTACTGATCCACTGTGCCGTAAAACTAGCCCTAACTTTTACTGATCGACTGTTTAGTAGCTGCCGAAAGTTAATATATATATATATATATATATATATATATATATATATATATATATATATATATATATATATATATATATATATATATATATATATATATATATATATATATATATATATATATATATATATATATATATATATATATATCTCACGGCAAAAAGTTAAACCAATCTACAACTGTTTTTGGACTAACATCAACGTACATTGAAACCTTTGCTACTGTTGCATCTTGTACAAAATAGTACATAATGCAAAGTGCATCCTTGTATGATAACCTACTATTGGCAAACCAATAGTTTTGGAGTGAGACTGTATACCTCTTACTACAACTATGGCCATTGCAGTAAAATTTAAATTTTTCTCCATCTCTTACTATTGAACATTCTTTTAAACATTTCTCACATCTCTTTTCTTGCAAAATTAGATTGAAATGTTATAAAAACCTAGCAAACTCCAATCGTTTTGGCATATATCAAACATATCACTTACATTCATTTCTAAACTTTACGCTGACAACTCCACTTAACACATCCGACGAATATAAACTTTGTAAGCATACTGATCCGATTTTTTTTTATTTTATCATATCTATTACAAATAATCGATTAACAACTAATCGATTTATTTTTAAAATATCACATTGTTCAATCCCATAAACTATCGGAGTGGACTTAGTTTTTATTTTTCTGCTGCCGAAAAGTAAAATAAAGCCATATATATATATATATGTTATTAAAATTATAAAATATATAAAAAAAAAATATATATATATATATATATATATATATATATATATATATATATATATATATATATATATATATATATATATATATATATATATATATATATATATATATATATATATAGATATTATTATATATATATATATATATATATTTATATATATAT
>JABUQX010105340.1:77500-92500 GCA_015478945.1 Trachelipus rathkii
GTATTTTAAATAATTTTTAAAAATCACATTTTTGTTAAATATTGTTTTAAAAATGAAATATCTCGAAAACTACGACACTTACTGAAAAACCAATTGCATATTTGGAATCAGCGTATAAAGCTTATTACAAGCATGTAAAAAAAAACGCATTTTTTTTCATAAATTAAATATCTCAAAAGTACGACACTTACAGAAAATTCAATTACATATTCAGCTTATAATGCTTATTACAAATATGTAAAAAATAATAAAAAAAAATAAAAATAATAAATAAAAAAATTAAGGGGCTCGAGCCGACGGGGACAGAGGGGGGGACGTTTTCCATACCCCGTAGGGGAGGGGAGGAGGAACCCCCGCGACACCCCAAATACCAAAGAGCGGGGGTTCCGAAGACCGTCCCCGGAGGGGGGGAAATAGTCCTACCCTGTCGTTCCCCCGGAAGGCCGAGAGACCCCGACTCCTGCTATATTTGCGGTTTACCCTTGTATTCCTTTAGTTAAAAAAATAAAAAGCCACAGATCTGTAAAACGTAACTTGTCCTCTATATTTTAATCATTTCAGTTACCACTGAAATTATTGGTATCATATAGTAGCAATATATTAAAAAAAAAAAAAAAATCATAACTGACCCAAGCGTAAAACAGAAAAGGTCCATTATTATTATTATTATTATTATTATTATTATTATTATTATTAATATTATTATTATTATTATTATTATTATTATTATTATTATTATTATTATTATTATTATTATTATTATTATTATTATTATTATTATTATTATTATTATTATTATTATTGTTATTAATATTATTATTATTATTATTATTATTATTATTATTATTATTATTATTATTATTATTATTATTATTATTATTATTATTATTATTATTATTATTATTATTAGTAGTAGTAGTAGTAGTAGTAGTAGTAGTAGTAGTAGTAGTAGTTGTTGTAGTAGTAGTAGTAGTAGTAGTAGTAGTAGTAGTAGTAGTAGTAGTAGTAGTAGTAGTAGTAGTATAGCCTAATGTTGAAAATATAATGTTAGCGAAATTTGGTGTGGAGCGACAAAATATCTTATTTCTGTTCTTTTCAAAATTTTCCTATTTTTATTTGATTCATTAAAATTACTAATATCGTTCTCTGTATTAACGATTTCTTCATAAAGACCACCTTTTTATAAAGTGTTCCACCTTATAAACACAACCTTTCTATAAAGACAATATATCTATAAAAACGAACTTCTTATAAAGACTACCTCCGTATAAAGACCATCCGTTTATAAAGATCACCTTTGTTTGACGGCCACCTTGATTAAAAAACAACCCGTTATGAAGACCTCCTTGATATAAAGACCATCTTGATATAAAAGCAACCTCGATATAAAGGCCTATTTGATATAAAGAACACCTTTATATAATAACATCCTTGATACAAAGAACTCCTTAATATAAAGACCACCTTTAAATAAAGCCACCTCTATATAATTGATATAAAGACCACCCTGCTATAAAGACAATCCCGATATAAAGAGCTTCTTGATATAAAGACCACCTTAAAATAAAGATTCCCTCTATATAAAGGCCACCTCTTTATAAAGAACTCTCTCTTTATAAAGATCGTCACAAAAAATGCAGCATCTTTAAACGACTCACTCACAATAAGGGTCAAATTTATGATAATTTATTATAGAAACATTTCTTTAATAACAATTATAATCAAATAAAAAGATTTAAGACGGTCTGGACTGACATAATTTCGGAATTACCTTCTTTTTACCATTATATATACCTTTCATTCTTGGTTAATTTTTTTTTTAACTAAAAAATTATAATGTAAAATTTGTGTGGTTATTATTATTATTATTATTATTATTATTATTATTATTATTATTATTATTATTATTATTATTATTATTATTATTATTATTATTATTATTATTATTATTATTATTATTATCATTATTATTATTATTATTATTATTATTATTGTATTATTATTATTATTATTATTATTATTATTATTATTATTATTATTATTATTATTATTATTATTATTATTATTATTATGTGATTTTGTTGCTTTTCTAGCTTCCAGCTGGATCATAAATCAACACTTTCCTACCTTCAAACAAATCTCTGACGCGGTACCACTTTCGCTCGACTAGTCTGAAGGGAGTGGAGCCAATGAATAGTGGAAATATAAATTTGTATATATATATATATATATATATATATATATATATATATATATATATATATATAAATATATTACAGTATATATACGTTACTGTTATTGTAGATATATATATATATATATATATATATATAAAAGAAAAGAAAAATAGTTATAAGGCTATTTATATATATATAGACAAGGTGAAAGTCTTCCAGAGCAGGGTACTTACCATTATACATACACCCATGGATATTATAGAAGAAGATAGTTAATGATATATAGGTGCTCTCTATATATATATATATATATATATATATATATATATATATATATATATATATATATATATATATATATATATATATATATATATATATATATACAAGGGAATAAAGAATAATTATTGACTTCTGTATCGTAAATATTATAAGAACAAATACCGATAAGAAGAATGAAATTGTGATCGACGAAATTTTGGGAACGAAAAAGTTATGTTGTTTCTTAAATTTAAATCGAAATTTATTTTCAGTATATTTTTATTGAAAATTTTCTAAGTTTGTTTTTATACGTGAGTCGCTTCGGTTATTGAAATATAAAATTTTTATTATGAAATTATCGCTGCGTTAACGAACATGTGTAACAACGTTGCTGAACAAGTGTAGTAACTGTTTGATGTTAATAATTATATATATATATACTTTCAAGAGTTGACGTAGTTGAAAAAAACTCTTGTCAATTCTTGAAGGTACGAACAATAATAATGACAACTTTCATTGTAATAACAATAACAATAAAATTATACTACTAAGACTTTCTATAACTATAACTACAAAGGCAATAATAATAATACACACACACACACACACACACACACACACACACACACAATAATAATAATAATAATAATAATAATAATAATAATAATAATAAAAAGTAATATTCTAACTACAATAAAATAATAATAATAATAATAATAATAATAATAATAATAATAATAATAATAATAATAATAATAATAATAATAATAATAATAATAATAATAATAATAATAATAATAATAATAATAATAATAATAATAATAATAATAATAATAATAATAAAAATAATAATAATAATAATAATAATAATAATAATAATAATAATAATAATAATAATAATAATAATAATAATAATAATAATAATAATAATAATAATAATAATAATAATGATAATTAAAATAATAATTAGAATAATTATTGTTTGTAGGAATGAGTCAGACTTTTCAAATAAAAATATTTGAAAGAAGGACAATTTCCTTAAAATAAAATACTTTGTTCTTGTTCTATATCGTGTCTCACCTCCACAACAGAAGGCGAAGAAAACGATGAAAGAACAGACAAGCGGGTGTTTAAACAAGGATCTACTTTAAATAATACAAGACAGCGGTGACTTCTGTCTGGGATCACTACTACTCGCTCTACCACCAGGGAATACTAACTACTTATAGTACTACTGTAATAGTTACAACGACATTTAACATGCACGCAAAATGTTCAGCGATTTACGATGTAAAATTTTATCAATTTTCAAGACCATGTGACAATTTGTTATTTAATTTTTTTATCGTTTCGGTAAATATTTATAGGTTTATATATATATATATATATATATATATATATAGCAGTAGCAGTATGATATTGTTGGCGCAAGGCCATACATATTATTATTATTGCTGGTTGGTTGTTAAGAAAGATAGTTATATTATTATTGGCTATGATATATTATTATTGGCTATTACATATTATTATATATTATATATACATATGATATATATATTATTATTTCCATATTACATATATATATATTATATATTATTAAATATATTATATTATTATTATTATATATAGACATTGTTTCAAATTATTATCGATATAAATATTTTTACGATTATATCTATGATATTATATTATTATTTCCATACATACATATTACATATTAGCATATACATTCTTCAAGATTTATGATTAAAGATTATATATATATATATATATATATATATATATATATATATATATATATATATATATATATATATATATATATATATATAGAGAGAGAGAGAGAGAGAGAGAGAGAGAGAGAGAGAGAGAGAGAGAGAGAGAGAGGTATATATATAAAGATTACATTTATATAATAAAAATTATATAAAGAAAGCTATAAATAGGAGTTTTGACTAGGATAGTCGTTTACAGTAACGATTTTTCAACTCAATTTTTTCTCTTATAATTTGTGGAAATTTTAACTTTTCAAATTTAAAAATTACGAGAAGCAAAATTGTACGTGACTCAAAATTTTCTATTTTTAGATTTTTAAAGAAATTTCAATTTTATTTGTATACGCAAATATTTACAAACAACTTACATTTTTTCATTACAAGTTTCAAGAAAATTTAATATTTTTATTGACGATGCAGTAATGTGCGACCTATATTATTTGATTGAGAATTTCAATTTTTGTGGTAGTAACGTTTTTTCTTTTTATTACGGTGATTAATATGGAAAATTTCATAATTTTAACTTCTACGTTTTTACTTACTTATTTCTTTTATTTTTATTTTTATTTTTATCAATTTAGCGTTTCACTTTTAATGAATTTTATTGACAGTTGTTCATCTTCCCTTTTTACTTTTATATTTTAACCTTTAGAATTTTTACCATTGGAATTTATTATCCAAATTTTTCTTTTCTTTTCAACCTTTTAATTTCTAACTCTAATTATAAGTTTTACATTCGAGATGTGTGCGTTTAAAGTTTGTATGTTTAAAAAAAAAAAGAAAAATTAGTTTACATGGCGTTGTTTACTATAAATGTTGACAATATTATACTTTTATTTTTCGCCGAAAAAATAGTAGATAAAAAGAAAAGTTCAAAATCTCGTAGATTCTTAAATTCTAACTTGATAACTGGACTCTATTTTTTAAGCCGAAGTAACAAAGGTGATTTGAAAGTTGATTAGCGCGGATATTTGAAATTCGGTAATGGAAACCAAATAACAAATAAGCGTAGGCCAATCGGATTAGTTCAAATCTTGCGAACTATTCTATAAAAAATATCGTGACCTTATAAATAAACTTGTGGGCCTACTATCAAAGAGAATAGTTCTAACTGGAACAAGACTCAGAGAAGGGGCTAAATTTATACATAAGAACACAATATTTATCAGAAATGAAATAAAAAACAAATCAAAAAACTGAAGCCTATTTTCTATACATCTGAAAGGAAGAAGGTGGACCGAATGGTCATTAGTAGGGATTACCTATCGATTTGTCCAGAGGCTTTAACACAAAACAAATATTACCTATGATAAATCACTAAGAACACTTCTAGCGGAGGAAAAATTTCATAATTACCTTCCAGAGAACAATAAAAAAAAATCTCTGGAACCTACTAGAATTTGACATGTCACTTCCTTAAGAGTGATGATGTCCTAAAAGGAAGAATCTGAGATTCGTCTGAAGGATAAATCTCATCCAAGGTTTTATTATTACGTTAATACTGCATTTTAAATGACTCTTGTAGATATCTTTCAACGGTGGAACTCGGAGGTGCAAACTAAATTGGACGGAGTTCATATACAAGGAGTATAATTAAGAATAGGTGAAGCGTCAATTGTGACCGCTCCTTTTATACTCAACGGAAGGGCTGCCGAAGCGGTTGGCAGCGAGTGATTAACCGAAAAAACATTAATTTGAATTACTAATGCTAAAATTATAATTTTAATGCCAAAAGATAGCAAATTTAAACTATATATTACATAAATAATTTATTGAATAAATTAATTTAAATTTGTTGTAAAAATCATTAGAAGTTTACAATAGAAACTTTTAGCAACAATATCCTGTTTAATACGTGTGATTTCAATTCACATAGAGAATTAAGTAATAAATTTAACTTTCTAATTAGATATAATTAATCATTTAGATAATATTCACAAGATTCAGTACATCATTCTGATTCTTTTGATACTAAATTCGAGTTTGTAGAACAAATATAAAATATAATACGTTGAAATTTCAACTTGGAAAAAATGAGAGGTCAAATGACCTAAAATTTTGACCTTCCTGTTCGGAGAGTTCAATGATATTTAAACAATTTGAAGATGGATATGGTAGGATCAATTTGAAGTAATAACCAAGTCCGATACTCGAATAGAAAAATTTCCAAATTTTGAAAGCCTATTTTAACAAGTGATTTAATATGTTTCCAATTAAGGAACTATAACTTTAATCAATTTCAAATTTTAATAAAATATAGCCCCATATTCCTAGCACAACTAAGGAAAATTTGAGACCTTAAAACTTTGTCAAAGAAAAGATATACGTAAGCCGGTTAAAGTATACCAGTTTTTGTTTCTGAAATTTGAAGCCAAAAAGTTCTGTATATATATATATATATATATATAGTATGAGATGAGCAGATAAGAAGAAGAAAGCAGCATATGCGTGGCATAAGAAAGAGTATAGGCAGCATATATTAGGTATATTATTACTATTAAGGTTATTATTATATATATAAACATAGTTGTTATACATATATATATATATATATACATATATTATTATATATTATTATATATATACATATATACATATATTATATACATATATATATATTACATATTATTATTATATATACATATATATATATTAAAGTTTTTTTTTTTTATATTAATATATATATATATATATATATATATATATATATATATATATATATATATATATATATATATATATATATATATATATATATATATATAGAAATTTACATAATTTTTGGTTGAAACTTGGTATAATAGTAGTTCGGGATGTAAATAAAAAGAATATGTGAGGAGAATTTGCCAAAAATGAAAGGGGGGGCTCCAGCCCCTAACCCCATTTTTAGGGGTTACAGGTAACCCAAGAGTCTCAAACTTGAGACTTTTACTATTCAAAGGGAGAAGGATCAATATTGTAAATTTCAAGGGCGTAGCCCAATTATAAAGGATACTTTATTTTTTTAGCTAAAGATCCAAAACAAAAAAAGAAAGAGGCTACTTTTTGACAAAATATGATTGCATTGCTCCTGGTTGAATAACTTCGTTAGTAAACAATATTTTTTAACGAAATTTGGAATAGGGATGTAACTTGATGTACTTTATAATAAAATAAAGTTAAATTTTAAATAAATTTTGATTTAAGGGTTTTTCTTGAATAACTTCAAGAATTAGTACAAAAAACAAATGTCCTCTTTATGATACATTGTTAAGTACTATATCCAACTCTGGAGCAAGAACCATTTAAAAAGGGCATTTAATAAAGTAATTAGAGCAATTTCTGTATTGCTTTAAATTTTTAATGGGAATATATATACAACGAGTACGAAAGAATTTTCACTCGATTTTGTAAAGGATGACGTCATCACCGCAGTGATAGCTTGTCAACCGAGAGTCTACGGTACTTTGGTTTTTTATATGCCTGGTACCGGACCAAAAGCAATTTTATATTAATAAATTTAGTTTTTATATATAAATTGATTATTAAAATTAATATTTACAAATATTTAATAGGAAAAAATGATGACTAATGTAATCCTGATTCCCTCAACCACGATTCCAGGTCAACCACTCGGGAATACAATCATCAATTCCGAATAGGAAAACTGGCCACAAGTGGCAAATGAAGTAATTCAAAAATAAATTACGACAGTGTGCTTGTTTGATTGCAGGTGGAAATCATTATGGGACTTCTTCAGAAATCATTACGGGACTCTCGTCAGAAATCACATGGAATCCTTCGGAAACCTATTCGGCATTTCTGCAAACCAATTCGTGAGCCCGAAAACCAGTTCGAGAATCATTCGTGAGCTCGATAATCAGTTCGTGAGTTCGAGAACCAGGTCGTGAGTCTGAGAACCGACTAGCGATTTTGAAGAAAAACCCTGCAGCTGAAGAGCCTTTTCAAGAGTCGTTCTAATTATTGGAAGAACGAGTGCGTGCATTAGCGCCTAACTTCCGCGGAACTTGCCTGCGGAATTGGAAACATTTCCTAATTCACCCCACAACTGGGCAACAAGAGATCAGCGGAGTTATCGTGAAACCTGCCATTAACGTAGAGACTCCGCAATATCGCAGTGGGTCATGCACCAGGGGATTGGAGCGCCTTGGGTGTGCATTGCAAGGGTATACATGGCTCTCCCATCTTCCTTCGTCTTTATTACTTGGTTAGTGTTTTATTAAGTTTATTGAACCTACCACACTATAGCGGCCTTTATTGCAAAGTCAACGTGTTGTTCTAAGTTTCTAATTATACTTTTAAATTGTGTTGGTCTCTTTGGCTGTTCCCGTAGTGTCGAGGTCTGTTATAAAAAGGGGTTACCGTTGGGTCAAAAGGATCGTCTGTTGAGATGTTGTAGCCAGCTCGAAAACTGAAGAGGGGAAGGTGGTTTTACTGAGTCAGTGACCCCAACCCGGGTGTTTAAACCTGCGGGAAGCTCTTCCAAAAGGTTTCCCTTGCCCAGGGAAACATGCGAGGTCGGGGTTATTGGGGCGGAGAAAATCCACGCAATGCTTCACTCCCGTAAGGGACAGTCGGGAACAGGAAGGGAACGGGCAAAATCCACGTCGGCTTCAGGGGAGTCGGGCGGGAGGAAAAATCCACCAAAGTGCTTCACTCCCGCAAGGAGCATAGTCGGGAAAACGGGAGAGGGCGGGAACAGGGTTTTCTGCCAAGGGTTGGGCTTAAAGGGAAATATAGCCACCGCGGGCCAACGAGCAAAGTCCGATACTATATTGGAACGAACCTTAGTGATAGCTGCACCGGGTGGCGAGTGTAACACGTTGGAGCTTCACCAACCAACTAACGGGAGGCCTAGAAACCCTCCGCCTCGTCATCCGCGGTAGTTGCGAAGTTGGCTGTGTCGGATTCGCCACAATATATATATATATATATATATATATATATATATATATTATTATTATAATTGCTAGATAGTAAGTTTATATCCCAATGAAATTTTCTTAATATAAGTCTATTTCATGCTATTATTATAGTTGTTATATTATTATTAATATATTATGTATGCTATTTTTATAATCAATGTTGCTTGGCTATAATGGAAATTGAATATTATTATTATATTATATATATATATATATATTATTATTATATATATATATATATATACTGTATATATTATTATATATATATATATTATATAATATTTTATATATATATATATATATATATATATATATATATATATATATATAATGTTATTATTATTTATATATATATATATATATATGTATATATATATAGCAGTGGTATATATTAGTTACATATAAATATATATATATATTATTCGTATAAATTATGTATTGTATATTATTATTATATATTATTATATATATATATTATTATATATATACATTTATATTATTGTTGTTATTATTATTATTATTATATATGTTATATATTTAGCAGTTATTTTATACATATATACAAATTATATATATTTCCATATACATATATATATATAGATATATAATATATATATATATTATATATATTATATATATTATATATTATATATATATATATTATTATATTATATATATAATATTATTATTATTATTATATATACATACATATATGTATATATCTTTACTCTTAGGCTTTTTTACACCCATAAATATGTCGACCAATTAGAGCCTGCGAAATGGTTACATATTGAACCTGAAACTGTCACGCATGTACAAAATAAACTTTTAACATTATTTTCTAGCCATTTTTTAAAATATTTTAATTTTTTAGCCATATTTTTAAATTTTTAATTTTTACTTTTTAATTTAAATGAAATACACAAAATTTTATTTTTATTTTTTATTATTTCTTTTCTAAGCTGAAACTTTGAAATATCTACCAAGACCAGCTTAAAAATCTCCAGGTTTTATTTCTTCTCGTTATGTTGTGTGTGCCTTTGTATATATATTATTATATATATATATATTACTATATATATATATATTATATTTTATTTATATATATATATAAGTTATATTATTATATTATTTATATATATATAAAGATATATATTATATATTATATTATATATATATAAATATATATATACATATTATATATATATATGTTATATAGTTAAGAAGTTATGGCATGGTATATATATATATAATATATATATATATATATATATATATATATATATATATATATATATAAATAACCCTTTATAATTTTACTCCTCGGTTTTTTTTTTTGTTTTTTTTTTTTTTTGGTTTCTTTAATATATTTGTTTTGAGAGGTAACGAACATGATTAAAAAGTTCGAAATATTTTTAATAATTTTTTAAAAAACGGAAAAAAGATCATATAGGGAGAAAATTTTTAACGAAAATGTGTGATAGGGGAAGAAATTATGTTTGAGGGTAATTTTTAACATAAAAAAAATTATGAAAGAACTATTTGTTAAAAATTTAAACAATTTAAAATTGAATATTTAAGAAATATAAATACGTCTTAAAAATGCAATAAGACTTTTACATAATGAATTAAATAGTAATTACATGTAAGTTATCAAAATTATTATTTTTGAAAAGTATTAAAATATTTAACATTTTGGCTATATGTAAAGTTTACCTATTTTGCAAAAAGTCTAAGGCTAAAAAATCTGAAAAGTTGACGGAGGCGTAAAACATAATAGGACCTACATATATATATATATATATATATATATATATATATATATATATATATATATATATATATATATATATATATATATATATATATATATATATATATATATATATATATATATATATATATATATTTAAATATATATATATATATATGATATAAGAGTTATATATATATATATATATATATATTATATATATATTATATGTATATATTATATATATATTATATATTACATATTATATATATATATTTATATACATACATATATATATATATATTAAGTTATTATATATATACATATATATTATTATTATTATTATTATATATTATTATATATATAAAATATGATATATTATTATTACATATATATATATATATATTATTACATATATATATATATATATACATATATTAACATATATATATTATATATATTATACATATACAATATTATATTATATATACAATTATTACATATATATATGCTACATACATATACATATATATATATATATATATATATATTATTTAAATTATATATATTATTATTATTTTTAAATTATTTTTATGAATTGCGCCTAGGGAATCGTTGCTCTTAAGGAAACATAAACCATCGATAAACATAAAATATAACGAAATGTCCAATTTTTGAACATCTTTAAATGACAAAGTCAATGTAATTTAACTTCTCTAACTTTCATATTTATTAATTTTATTTTATCATTTTTGTTATTGTTTTTACATGACATTTATTTTATCAAAATTGTGTTAAAATTATTTAAAAATAAAATTTATTCCTTGAAAATGTCCGAACTTTACGACGAAATATCGGTACTATACTTAAATCAATTGTTTTATTTTATTTTCAAGAATAATTTTAAAGAAAATTTTTGTTGAAAGAAATACTTTCTCAGGAGGCTTGAAAAAGCATCAAAATCATACATTAAAATAAATGCTGATATAAATATATATATATATATATATATATATATATGCTATATATATATATATATATATATATATATATATATATATATATATATATATATATATATATATATATGAGTTATATATTTATATTAGAGAGAAAGAGCAAAGTATATATATATATATATATATATATATATATATATATATTATGTTATATTTTTATATATATATATATATATATATATATATATATATAGTAGTATTGGTGCCATTTGAAATTTCCAGCACCTTTTCGATATGAAGGAATAGAGGTATTGGCTTCAAACTTGGAATATAATCTATGTATGTGTTAAGCTCGAAACAGGGTAAATTTCAAGTCTCTAGGATGTATATAAAGGGGGGTCACCCCTGAGAGCGTAGCCGCTACGCCCGCGCTTATGCCCTTTTGGCTTTCCAATTCCGAGATTGAGTTAACCCTAACGTCTCCCAATCGAGCCAGGTGTTCGATGCGCGTGAGAGAGAGAGAGAGTGCGAGCGCGCGCGCGTGCGCATACACATACACACAATGTTATTATTATTATTACGTCGAAGATTCGATTCCCGAAGGAATCAAATCTGATGCCGAAAACGCACCCCGTAAGTAAACGTTTTTTACGCACTCCGACTCTTTATTTCGCCGCGGTTTCTTCTTCGCATCCGGTTCTGACTCCGAGTTAATAAACATTCGTATAACAACAATGTTGGTGTCCTTATATGGGTTATCGAACCCGTAGATCTCGAATATGAGGGTTATAAGACCGTATAGGGTGTCTAGGACCCCCATTGAGAGGGGTCCTGACTGAAAAAAAACACAGAGTGCAAAACAGAGATCGAAGGAGGAAGGAAGAAGGATGAAGGAAGAATAAAGAAGGAAAGAATGAAGAAGGAATCTGACTCAGAAGAGTAGGAGTTGACAACTGCACCGGTGCTGGCTCCGGTGCGGTGCCGAGTTATTAAATATTTGTGTAATGATACAATATTGGTGTCTTTTTATATGTTATTGGGCCTGTAGATTTCGAAAATAATGGTTTCAGAACCATCAAGAAAAAAAATATATAAAAAAAATAAATAAATAAATAAATAAATTTTTTTATTCATTTTATGTTTATAACTTACAAATTTACGTTTTTACATACCCTAAAACAGTAAATCAGTAAATCAAACCACAATCCAAGCACCCTCCTGTCCAGTCGTGATCTATTGATCTATTGATCTATTGATCTATTGATCTATTGATCTATTGATCTATTGATCTATTGGTTTAAGTCAAATTTTTACTAAAATTGTAACGTTTTACATACCCTAAATCAATAAATCTAAGCGCCCTCCTGTCCAGTCGTGATCTATTGATCTATTGATCTATTGAACTATTGATCTATTGATATATTGATCTATTGATTTATTGATTTAAGTCAAATTTTTACTAAAATTGTAACGTTTTACATACCATAAATCAGTAAATCCGTAAATCAAACCACAATCCAAGCACCCGCCTGTCCAGTCGTGATCTATTGATCTATTGATCTATTGATCTATTGATTTAAGTCAAATTTTTACTAAAATTGTAACGTTTTACATACCCTAAATCAGTAAATCAGTAAATCAAACCACCATCCCGCCACCATCCTGTTCGGCCTTGATCTATTGATCTATTGATTCAAGTCAAATTTCGAGTATTACTATGGATAAACATAACATAAAAACAAATTCTTTATACACAGATCAGCGAATATATGCTATCGTAACAAAGTTTTCACATTAATAAAGCTAACATAGCATCACCTGAACTAAGAATATAACCCACAACGACAAACCTAACACACCTTAAACATGAATAGACAGTTAACATTAACAAAGTTCCATACTTAACACCAGTAAAAGTAACTAACAATTCATACAAAGACGTAACCTATTCACACCTTGTCAAGCATGTCTCTAACATAACAATGTTAATTTTATATTAACATGGTAATATTTAACTAAAATTTATCACTACCTTGTGTAATTATCATACAGAGCAGCGAAAGTATGCATTCGTAACAAAGTTTTAAAATAAAGCCAACATAACATTACCAGAACTAAGAATATAGTATACAAAGACAAACCTGACACATCTTAAGCAAGAATAAACTGCTAACATTAACAAAGGTCCAAACTTATAAACAGTAAAAGTAACTAACAAGGCATACAAAAACATAATCCATTCACACTCTATCAAAGATATCACCAACAAGTACAATATTAATTTACATTAACATAGTAATATTTACCAAAAATTTATCATAACCTGACCTAACCATCATAATACCTAACGTGTAAAGACAAACAAAGGAAAGTTTTACCCTCAGTAAAGCTAAACCATGAACATAACATACTTAACACAACAACCAGATGAATAAACAGAGCTGTCACACAACTTATTCAATAAAAGCGAACATACGAGGGAAGTAAAACCCAAATAAAACCTAAAAATAACAAAGTTTTATCCAAACATAACATAAAATAACAAAGTTTTATCCAAACATAACATAAAAATAAGTTCTTTGAATAAAATATCATAGTAAAGTGCATTAGTTTACTGATTTAAAGCCAAATCAGTAAGTAAATCAGTAAATCAAACCACCCATCCCCTCCCGCCCCTCCCTACCCATCCCTTCCATGACCTTTTGATCTTTCGATCTAATGACCCAGGTCACATATCGAGTACCATTTCGGATAAACATAGTACAAAAATAAGTTCTTTTTTCACGATTGATAGAAAATGTAATTTCGAGTGGTGAGTCCCCTTAATAAAGCTAACATAGCATTACCAGAACTAAGAATATAATGCACAATGACAAAACCTAACACACCTTACGCACGAATAAACTACTAACATTAACAAAGTTCCATACTTAACAACAGTAAAGATACCTAGCACAGCGTACAAAACGTAACCTATTCACACTTTTTCAAGCATATCTCTAACATATCAATGTTAATTTTACATTAACACTATTGATTTACGTTGCATTTCGAGTATCATTTCGGATGAACATAGCACAAAAATGAGTTCTTTATATACTAACCAGCAAATATATGCTAACATAACAATGTTTTCACATTAATAAAGCT
>JABUQX010105341.1:7500-20000 GCA_015478945.1 Trachelipus rathkii
TATATATAATATATATATATATATATATATATATATATATATATATATATATATATATATATATATATATATATATATATATATATATATATATATATATATATGATATATATTATATATATATTGAGTTGTTGTGCTCAGCGTTGTCCAATTTCAAAACCCACTTTTTTTTTATTTTGAAATGAAAAATTGCGATTAATTTTTTTTTCTGTTAGGTTGCGAAGTGAATGAAATTTATCAAGGGCATAATGCAGTCGAGGGCAGAGGCACATTTTTTACTTAAATAATTTCTTTGTATATGCAATAGTTTTGGATTTGTTCTTGGAACAAATTTTCAAAAAAAAAAAATTTGAAAATTTTTAAAAATTTTCTTTTGAGTATACAAAAAAATTATCTAAGTAAAAAAGATGCATCTCGCCCGACTATACAAGCCCTAAAAATTTGATGTTGATCAGATGAGTAGAAAAAAATATATCAATTTTTCACTTTTCCAAAAATTCAAATGTTTGAAAAAGTGAAATATTGGGATATTTTTTTTATACTTGTCCGATCAACATCAAATTTTCAGGGCTTGTATAGTCGGGCGAGATGCATCTTTTTTACTATTTATTATATATATATATATATATATATATATATATATTATATTATATATAATATATATATATATAATATTTATTATAATGTTTTTTTTTGTGTGTATTATGTCTATATAAATATATTTATATTATATATAATATAATATATATATATATATATATATATATATATATATATAATATATATATATATAATATACTATATTATATATATATACTATATATATATATATATATATATATAATATATAATATATATATAATATATATATATAATATTATATATATGTGTGTGGTGTGTGGTGTGTGGTGTGTGGTGTGTTGTTGTAAATTATATATTTTTTCATTTTTAATTTATTATTTCGTTTGTTTGCTCTTCGCAATTTTTGGGCCCCTTTACCTGCCTGGGCCCCCCCGCACCGCGGGGTCTGCGGGGCCGTTAGTTACGCCCCTGGCGGAGGCATTCACTGCACAGCACCAGTAGGTAATTTCTTTAATCTAAAGTCACCCAGAGGGCCGCCTGTATGCTTCGCAGTCAGCCCCAGAGTTTCTAGTCAAAGTTTTTGAAAATAAAAAACCTATGGTCAAAAAACCTTTAAATCAAGAGATTCAAGTATATGAGCTAGTGACCTGAAAATTGGAAGAGGTAGAGAACTTACCACGTTTAACATCCTAAAAACTTTTAGCTATAGTTGGTTTAATAGATTTTGATATTTTTCAACAGTAATTGGCCATTTGTGACCCACAAAGATTTCAAAAAAATGGTCGAACCAAATTTTTGGGGAACACGTATCACATCATTTACAGTATATACAACATCAAACTTTTGTTAAAAAAATAAAATTTTTTAGTCTCAATTTTTTTGTTTAGCTCAATTACTTTTGAATTTTTTTATTAAGAAACATTAAGAAACATTAAGAAACATTAAGAATATCAGAGAACAGTAAGAAGCACATGGGGCCTATGAGACTGTCCCCATCAACCCACTAACAACATGCCTCATGCAAATCACAAAGCACCACCTAGGGATTGGTCCAAATTACTGTAACTAAAAATCTAACCAATTTGGCTTAGTCAAAAATAATGATATATATATATATATATAATATATATATATATATATATATATATATATATCTATTATATATATAGTATATATATATATATATATAGTATATATATATATAATAGTATATATATATATATATAATACCCAAACCATCACACTACATTAATAACTAAGTTTATGGTCAATCACATGCGATTAACATTTAATAAATACGGTAAGCTATTATCCGCGCCAATTTGGCTTCCGTCTAAATATATTATAGAATACCCACCCATCCATATTAAAAATAAAGATCTTGGAACAAAAAATAAATACCCATGGTTAAAGAACTTTTAATATCGTACACAGTGAAGCACTATATACTGCAACCCGAAAATGATAAATATTTAGGACATGAGGTAAATAATAAAATCCAGGAGTTAAAACATTATATATAAAAAAATCGATATATCGATTATTAATATTTTAAAAAATATCAAATTTACCTCGATAGTATCGGTTGTAAAAATAATTTTCGTTTACCATTAAGAATGTAAAGAAATACTAAGTGATCATGATGAAATGTCAGCCTATTTCGTTTATCTTAAAAAGATTTATTTAAGATGTCGTACGTTCGAATAGGCGCTGAGGTTGCATTGACTTTAAAATATTTTATCGATACTATAATCATAGCATGGAATTGTATTTTTACTGTCGAGTCAAAACTTTAAATGATAATTTTTTTTTTGTTTGAAATGATGATTTAAATATTTTATTTTGTTGGAAACACTGCTTTACATATTTAATGAAGCTTTTTGGTGTATTTTTAGCATCAGCTTCGTGATGAACTTCTTAAAGGGCAACAGTTAATGTCAACTTTTCGATATCAAACTTCTAGTTGCGGATGAGACTAATTTTATAAATAATTTAAATTATTAAGCACTTTAGTTATTTTTAGGATAATTTTATATGCAATCAAGGAAGATTAAACATGCAGTTATTTATATCTTGGACTGTGAAATGTTGCAGGTTTTTAACGAATAATTTCTTTTCAAGAACTACTTATCTTGCATTTAGGGTTGCATATAGTTTTGTTTAAGTTTCAAATCATACTAGTTTTGTAGTTAATTTTAGCCAATTTTTTTCTTAAACAATTACACATGGGTTAAGTTAATTATTTTTTTTCTTGATAATTCGTTTGTAGCCTATTTCAATAGTTTCATTACTTGTTATAAGTATTTAATTCGAAAAGTAAAATATGCAAGTGTGTGCTTTGGATATATATATATATATATATATATATTATATATAATATAATATATATATATATATTATTTATATATATTTTTATTATATATTATATTATTATATTATTTATATATATATATATAATTATATATATATTAATATATATATATATATATATATATATTATATTATATATATTATATATTATAAATATATTATAAATATTATAATTTATTATATATATATATTATATATTATAATATATATTATATATAAATTATATATATATATATAATATAATATATATATTATATATATATATATATATTATATATATATATATTATATATATATTATATATATTATATATTATTATAATTATACATTATATATATTATTATATATATATATTATATTATATATTATATATATTATATTATATCAGTGGCGAAGCGTCCAGTCATCTATTGATGCGGAGATGACTGACGCAGATGAGATGAACATATCATCCTTTTTTAAAATTCATTATTATTTTCATTTCATTCATATATCTATATATATATATATATATATATATATTATATATATTATATTATATATAATTATATATAATTATATATATATATATATAATATATTATATTATTTATATATGCGCTTGGAAAGCGGATCAATTAAATGATAAATATTATTTACTGCTCCTAAGGGTAACTCTAATTTTGTCGGATCATTGCGAGCACATTTAATCCTTTATTATATTGTTCACATATAAGCGAATCAAATTAGCAAAAATGATTAATAAATAACATATAACACTCATCTCTAAGTTTGTCGCTGCATCCCTATTTCAGCGAGTTTGTTTTTCGCTGAAGTGAGTTTAAAATTTCGTTCAAACTTAGGACTTTCGAAATAATAATATTAATAAAGATATGTAATTTCATAAATTTTATTAGAATTCAAGGAAAAATATTAATTTTATGTTTTCTACAAGAATAGTCAATTAAAGTTTCCTTTACTTTAGTTACAATATAACTTTATACCGTACGAAATATTCTCGAAAAACAACTGACAACAAATTAAAAAATTGAAAATTTAAACGAGGCACCGGCCAGAATATCTTTTCAAGCAGTAAACATGTTCGTTCAACTGGAATCAGTGTTGGGCGTGTATTTTCTATTTATTTGTTTTAACTTTAAATAAGAATTTCAGGTAATGCTTATTAGTAAATATTAATTTTATAAGTTTTAGTAATTTATTTGCTAAAATATATAATAATTTGTTACTGGAAAACGGCAAATCAAATATTATTATATTACGTCTATGCTATGACTACACAGTGTAAGCCGTTTTCGTTTTAGCATTTGTGCTTAATAAACATGCTTGGTATTCTCAGTAGATTGTGGTGGATAAAAAAATTTGGGTGTCTACATTTGACCGATGAAACTGGGCGGATCTGTCCAGGCAAAGACAATATAGGATTAGGATTTTACGATCTTGAAAAAATGACTATTCGAGAAAAATTCCTGTGGAGTTGAAGTTCTTAAAGGGACAGATGGTAAAACCATTGCCAAACGATTGATTTGTTTTTAAAAAAGATTGGATCCGAGATATTATATATATATATTATATTTATTATATATACTTATATATATATATATATATATTATAATTATATATAATTATATTATTATAGTATATATAATATTATATATATTATATATAATATATTATATTATTATATATATACTGTATATATATGGGGGGTAGGCAGGATTTCATTTAGGGGGGCAAAGGTTGAATGATATCTATATATATATATATATATAATATATTATATATAATATATATATATTATATAATATTTATAATATATATATATATTATATATATATATTATATTTTATATTATATATATATATATATATTATTATATTATATATATATATATATAAATTATTTTATTTATATTATAATATATATATAATATATATATATTGGGATGGCCAAAAATATCGATATTCGAAATATCGATATTTTTCGGCTGCGAATATATCGATATTTTGGGGCGATATTTTCTTAGGCGATATATCGATATTTCGATATTTTTTCTTATTATCGAAAGCCGATATTCTTTTCAAAAAAAAACTTTTTTAAGCCGGAAAAAATAAAAAACTTATCCCTCTCCCGCACCTGAGTGCATGAAATCTTTCTTTCCCCATATTTGTTCTTCGTTTGTCCCCAATTCGTGTATAAATAACCGAAAAATTGGGGTTTTAGACTTTTTTCGTGTTTTCGGGAAACCAAAAATAGGGGAGAGGGGGGCACATGGCACATCGACTGGTAACATATCACATAGTCAAAATTTCTTCAGAGTATTTCATAATCACTATGCAGCTATTCAGTGATCAAGTGGATATTGCGACCCAATAAAATTTTGGAATGATAGTAAATACTTTTCCTGCTATGTTTATGTTAGAATGAAATATCTTACTGTAATGCGACGTCAGCTGTCAGAACGAAACGTATATTTTAACATGTTTTGCGTCAATGAAAGGACTAGATTTGGACCTTCTACATATAATAGTTTAGTCTTTTTAGGTGCATTAGAATGATTAGATAGTTGGTACGTAAGTGATACTTGGGGTGCCAAAAAAAAAAATAATAATTTGGTTTTTTGACTATATATATGTATATATATATATCATAATATATATATATTATATTATTATTATATATTATATTATATATATATATATATATATTATATATATATTATATTATATATATATATATATATTATAATATATAATATATATATATTATATATATATATATTATTATATTATATTTAATTTACATTATATTATGGAGCCTGTATAGTGTATAATTTATAATTATTTTCGTCTTAGGGGTACGCGACCAAAAAAGTTTGGAGATCGCTGCATTACATGATAAGTATTGGGCTTTGGCTAATAATATATATTATATATTATATATATTAATATATATATTATTATATTATATTATATAATATATATATATATATTATATTATATATATATATTTAATTATATAATATATATATATATACTAATATATATATATATATATATTATATATATATATATTTATACTATATATTAACGGTAATTTGTTACATATTGATAAAAGGAAGGAATTAAATAGCTACAGTTTTTATTTTTCCTTTTTCATGAATTTTTATAATTTATTTATTTTTCTGAGACTATTAAGACTTTCACAATCGCTCGAGACTCATGATCCTGATCTTTAGTGTAGCTCTGTGAAATACGGTTTCAGTGTTCAGTGTGAGAAGAATAAGATTACCAGAAATCTATACCGGAAAAGACTCTGTGTTGGTTTACAGTTAACATAACGAGTCCGACTAGTCTAATCTCTCTGGCGATTACGATTGCTTCGCTTAAATATGTAATTAACTAATTAAAGATAATTGTAAAGCGATTAGTTAAAAGGTAGTATTTTGTTCATCACTACAGCCTTTTTACGATTGGTCGTTGGAATCAGTTCTACTTCGAATATTCATTTCAATTTTACTAAAATTTAATGATTTAGTTCTTAAGATCAGACTTCAGAGTCGTCCAGTATCAGTTGTCTACATACCCAATTTACAATTTATTTTCGTTGTTAGAATCAATATTTATTTTGTACTTAATAAAAAATCATTTTGAACAATCCTAGCTTCATTGTACGTGATAGGAATTGTCCAGAATGGGCACGAAAAAAAAAGTTATTTTTTATGATTATTTTGTTTAATTTTCTAGAGAAACGCAATTTTTTAATTAATGCATTCACTGGTCCAAAAAGTCAGAAAAGATCCCAGTTCTCAAGATATACCATCACGCTTTACTAGCACTACTTCAGTTGTACCTCTTGGAGTTGGGAGTTGAAAGTTGGAAGACGCTGAAGAGTGAACATAGATTTTTGAATTTCTACAACTTTTTTTTCTTCTGTAATTTGGACCGCTTCATATTTATAAATTAAAGCTCTCTCTTCTCTCATCTCTCTCTCATCTTCTCTCTCTCTCTCTCGATATATATAATATATTATAATATATATTATATATATATATATATATATAATTATATATATAATATATATATAGTATATATATATATATATATATATATCAATATTAATATTTATATATATATATATATATATATATATGTTCTTACATATATATCATTCGTTTTGGCAGTCAATACAGGAAGAGGTTTCAATAATTACACCAACATTCTGGGTCATAATCTATTTAAACAGAATATAAATAGATTAATAATAATGATAATTTTATAATATAATATATAATATAATAAATAATAATAATAATAATAATAATAATATAATAATCTAGCCTTAAATATAAGATTAAGTTATGCATAAATATTCGTTTTCTCTTAATTATTAACAATTTCTATTGAGGGGAGACTATTATATAATTTTAATAATTTGTGCATAAGTCCGCTTATATGAACCAATAATAAATATATAAAAAGTTGCTTAAATCTAAATAAATGTAATGCACAATAAAGAGTATAAAATTGCTGAATCTTTTTCACTAAAAATCAAGAAGCCGCAGAACACAAAATCGAAATAGTAGCACTGAGTTAAAAATAGTAAACGAGAATTAGGCTTAGAAAATTACACGAAATAGCTCACCTTGTTTCATTCGAGAGCAAACGTTACACCGAAGATTGTGAGAGCACAAAATACATTTAAAGAAGTCAGTGATGCTCACTGAACAATTGTAAAAATGATTTGGCGAATTATCTTTGATGATTACACTTATTTTGGAAGTCTAAGAGGAGAGATTCCAAAATCCTTTTTCGAGGCGAAGATGGCGGGCTCGTTGACCAATAGAAAGCAAGATTTTGGTCACATGAGAGGGAGGACCGCAATATTCAAAAATAAGAAAACGGAAGGTGACATGGCTCCCCTCCGAACAGCGGAGCGTCGAGAGGAATCAAGGGGAAATCGGACAACTGGACGTAGTGTTCGTCCATAACGCGATGTGGAACGAGGTAGACAAGACGGTAAGGTTTGAGTCGGAATAGGTTCCGGATTCGGAGGAGGAATCTGCATTGGAGCAGGAGCAGGAGGCGGAGATATCGTAGCGTGGGGCGCTGTAGTAGTTGGCGAAGGAGTGACAATACTTGAAGGAGTTGGCAGAGGGTCAGGTGGAGGAGAAGTAGATGTAAAAGGCAGAATGGGCATAAAGTCGATATTATCTTGCGAAGTAGAGGTAGATGGAGCGGGTGGGAAATGGGGAATAGTGGAGTGACATCGGGTATGGTTCGAAATAGCGGTTTGATCCCTATCCACTGATATATTTCTACTTTGCTCCCTTCTGTAAATGTAAGTATTTTCGGTCAGCGTTTAATAGAGGAGGGTCCGTCTAGCGGGCTTGTAACGACTACGGTGTGAGTCGTGCGAATAATCGTGAGAGCATGTTCAAATCGCGAGGCTGTAGGTTGGACGAGGGGGATTGACGTGGCAAAGATGGTTCATGCTCGGTCACTGAGAAGGCGGGCAGGAAGGTGTGCTGGTTTCGTACGTTTTTGAGAGGAAAGGATAATCACTCAGGTATTCGGATGGTGGAGACGTATACGAGCTCAGAGTTGAACTTTGAAGGTCTTCTTTGTACGAAAGTTTGATACCGAGTAGGAAGAGGCGAGTTTCGGACAATTGTCCGGTGTTTCCGTGGGGCCACTAAGAAAGGCCTTTACTGCCGGTGGAAACGTTCTATGAGGCCCTGAGCTTGCGGATGGTAGCTGCAAGAGCGAAGGCGCTTAGAGCCGATTAAGGTCATGATGTCCTTCCAAAGGTGAGACTCAAACTGCCTACCTGGTCTGTGGTACACAGTCCGAAGGTGTAACCAACCTGGTTTTTTGGCCTATCCATTAGTTACAAAATGCTGAGCATAGTTCTGCTGGAAGTATCACGAAAAGGGAATGGATTCACATCGAGTGTATCGGTCTATGCAGGTTAAAATATGTGTGAAACCATTTGAGGGTGGTAATGGGCCGACTATGTCAATATGCACTTGGTCAAAGCGCTCGCCAGGGGGAAGAAACTGCTGAAGAGGAGCGATCGTGTGTCTGTGCACTTTGGATTTTTGACAGTTGAGACACTGCGTTGTCCACAGTTTAACATCCTTTAGTAAGGACGTGCTATTGTGGAACCTATTTTTGACTTGATACCTGCCAATCCCCATACATTTCGTATTAGTGTGAAATACTTTTCTGCGCATGGGGATAGGTACGACTGGACGAGGATGTGCGGAAGAGACATCGCATAATAGAGGCGGAAGACCAAAAATTTCTACAGTTTGAATGTCATAAGAAGAAGCAGGAGGGAAAATAATCTCTTCGAGTTGCTGCAAGCGAGCCATTTCGACGAAATCGATGTCAGGTAGGGGAGAGATTGCGTTAATTCGGGATAGAGCATCGGCAGGAATGTTGTCTTTTCCTTTTATATGGCGGATATCAGTTGTGAATTGGGCAATAAATTCAAGGTGGCGGGCTTCACGAGGTGACTGTTTAACAGTGGAAGATGTAATGGCATGCGTGATGGGTAAATGATCAGTTAAAACATAGAATTCCCTACCATCTATGAAGTAGCGGAAGTGCTTAATAGCTAGATATATTGCTAGAAGTTCTCTACCAAATGCGCTGTACCTTGTTTCAGGCGGCTGGAACTTTTTAGAAAAGAAAGCTAATGGACGCCATTCGTTATCAATAAATTGTTGCAGCACAGCTCCAGCTGCGAAGTCTGAAGCGTCAGTGTTGATCCTAGTCGGGGCTGTGTCGGATGGAAATATAAGTAACACAGAGGAAGCCAGGGCTTCTTTGATGGCGGTGAAGGCATTAGTTGCTTCGTCGTTCCAATCTACAGTGACAGAAGCAGCAGATCCTTTACGTGGATGCTTAAGAAGTGCGTGGAGAGGAAGGAGAATTTTTGCAGCGGACGGTATGAAGCGATGGTAAAAATTTACCATGCCTAAGAAACGACGGAGTTGACGCTGTTTGACGGGTTTCGGAAAGTCACGAATCGCTGCCACACGATCCTCGAGGGGACGTATACCGTCGGCAGAGATTGTATGTCCGAGAAAGGTTAGGGATGAAACTCCGAATTCACATTTGGAAGAGTTGACACATAGACCAAATTCGCTTAGTCTGGAAAAAACTTGCCTGAGATGTGAAGTATGTTCTTCTGGAGAAGCACTGGCAATCAATAAGTCGTCTATGTAGGCGAAGACAAAGGGTAAACCACGTAAGACTGAATCTAGAAGACGTTGAAATGATTGACTTGCATTTCTTAAACCGAATGGCGTTCGAAGAAATTCGTAAAGACCGAAAGGAGTGATAATGGCCGTCTTATGAATGTCGTCCGGGTTCACGGGAATTTGGAAAAATGCCGAGATTAAGTCAATCTTTGAGAAGATAGTACAACCAGAGAGATGGGATGTGAAATCCTGTAAATGAGGTACATTATAACGGTCCGGGCGGGTGATCGCATTTAGGCAGCGATAGTCGCCGGTAGGGCGATAGTCCCCATTAGGTTTGAGTACCATATGTAATGGAGAAGCGTAATCGGACTTTGAAGGTCGGATGATGCCCTTCTCTAAGAGAGATTCAAATTCTAGCTTTGCCGCTTTGAGTTTATCCGGTGCAAGACGTCGAGCGTGAGAGAATGGAGGTCTGCCGTAAGTTTCAATGTGATGAACGACATTGTGTTTCACAGGAGGAAATTTGGAGACTGGAGAGAGAAGTTCGGGAAAATCGGTAATTAATAATGATTCAAAAATATTATTAGATGGAGAAAGATGTATGCCACTGATGGATGCGGATGCACGGATACAAGCGGATGAGAAATGAGTCTCAAAATCGATGATGCGGTTATGATTCATGTCAACAAGAAGGTTGAAGTGTGACAGAAAGTCGGCACCTAATATTGGTAAAGTGACGTCGGCTATCGTGAAGTCCCATATAAAGTCACGACGGAACGAGAGCGTTAAATGGAGTCGTTTGGTACCATAAGTGTTGATGGTAGTACCGTTGGCGGCGCGTAAAAAGCCCGATGCTTCTGGAGCATGAGTTTTCCCGAGGATGGAACGTGGTACAGCTGAGATTGAGCTCCCACTATCTACGAGATAATATAAAATTGTAAAAAAAATAAAAAAAAATTTTTTTTGAAAAATTTTGGCAAGACCCCGAGCGTATTTACGAAGTGGTGTTTGAGTTTAAATTCTCGAACGTACAAGGCTTAAGACATGACCGTGTTTGATCTCCAAAACGTTGGTGATTTCTACAAATACCCTGCTGGTTATGTGACGGAAACTGAACCATGGCCTGAGAAGTAACTGGAGAAGAGGCAAATTGACGCGAAGGAGTAGGCGAGCGACGATATGAACGTCGTTGCATAGTGGGAGAGCGAGAGATATGACCGTAAATGTAAGCAGATAATATTTGACAGCATTGGGGGAGGGCTGGGGTATGAAGATTGGAGAGCTGGGGGTATTGAAGCGGGTTGCGAATAAGCGTATGAGGAGAGGACTAGAGAGATACTGTGAGGTTTGAGATATTGTGTTGAGAAAGAGATGTTGTTGGAGTGATAAGGAGGGCGGAGGAGGGAACAGTGGAGCGCGTTTCCAATGCTCGCATTCTAGTAGCTTAGATCCATATAGTGCTTCTGCAACACCTGAATTGGGACATAATATAATCATTTTCTGTGGCATGCGTGTGGACGAATTGCGTTTGAATGACTCATTTACATTGCGAAAGAGACGCGGTGTGAAGTTAATTTATTGTCGGTGGAAACCGTGATGTGCGAAACTTGTGAAGGTATGTCTGCTGTCGTAATAGGTTTCGCTTTACAAACTCTATCCGCATAGGTAGCGAGTTCTTGCAGTGAACAGTTGGGATCGACCGTTGCTAAACGCAGTTGCATCTCTGTAGGAAGTTTTTGTAGGAAGAGATGGCGAACAATATGTATACAATTACCTACGGGAGGGCCGTCGAGAAGATTGAGCATATCCGATAATAGAACTGATGGCAAACGGTCACCAAGAGAACCACCAGTCAAAAGCTTTTTAACTTTTTCAGCGTCGGTTTCTCCAAGACGGTTTAAGAGTTCGGTTTTAAGTTGGGTGTAAGGTTGATTGTGAGAATGCAATGAAGGTAAAATGTCTTTTAGGCGCTGCAAAACGGGAACAGGCAATATATTTAAAAGGGCTCTGAAGCGGGCAAGCTCGTTGGTGGATTCGAGCTGGAGCTCGAGTAGCGTAAATGTTAGATCCAAATCGTTATTAACAAACTTACCAGTATAGACACCAGATGATTCCCTGTCTGGAGCAGGCTGTTGCGATATGACATTGATGTTATCGGTGTTTGCAGCGTCAGGAGGGGACATAATTATAATTATTAATAATTTAAAATTTTTAAAAAAAATAAAAAATATTTTTGAAGAAATATGCGAAATAAATGAGCTAAAATGCAAGTTACATACGCTAAGTATAAGGAATACGGTGGTCAGAGACCAAAAACGCAACAATATTTTACAAATAGG
>JABUQX010105341.1:27500-30000 GCA_015478945.1 Trachelipus rathkii
TATATATATATATATATATATATATATATATATATATATATATATATATATATATATATATATATATATATATATATATATTATATATATATATATATATATATATTATAAAGCCCAATACTTATCATCTAATGCACCTAAAAAGGCGAACTGATTGATATGCTCGGAAGTCAATCTATTCCTTTCATTTGAGCAAACATTGTTTAATAATGATACTGTTCATTCTGACGAGACTGATGTCGCATTTACAGTAAGATATTTCATTGCTAACATAAACATAGCAGGAAAACATTTTTACTATCATTCCAAAATTATATTGTGTCGCATATTGACTTGATCACTGAATAACTGAATAGTGATTAGTGAGTAACTGAATAGGGATTAGTGAATACTCAGAAGACAATTTGACTATGTCTTATGTGCCATGTCGATCCCCCACTCTCCCTATTTTTGGTTCCCGAAAAGACGGAAAATCTAAAACCCCAATTTTTCGGTTTATTTTTTACACGACATTGGGGGACGAACGAAGAACGAAATATGGGGGAAAAAGAGAGTTTCATCTCTTCAGGGTGTTGGGAGAGGGGTATAAGATTTTATTTTTTTCCGGCCTTTAAAAATATTTTTTTTGAAAAGAATATCGGCTTTCGATATTAAGAAAAAATATCGAAATATCGATATATCGCCTAAGAAAATATCGCCCAAAAATATTGATATATCGAGCCAAAAATATCGATATTTCGATATATCGATATTTTTTGGCCATCCCTAATGGAGGCATTCATTCCATTCCCTTTCCCATAAATTAAAAGTGAAAAACTTTGGTTTCAATTAACAGATATTTTCGTGAAACTTGTCTCAAAAATTATCTGTTCTCAAACGCAGAAACTCTTCCTTCTTTTATTTCATGAAGAAAACTGAATCAAGACAAAATCAACTCTTTGAGACCCTAAAAACTTTTCTTAAAAGAAAAATCTGTTCTGGTTCCTTTGTCTCACACTTAAAATGTCAACTCTCTCTCTCTCTCCTCTTATATTTCTGATGGTCGTATTGCTTCATTGCTTCTAAAATTTGCTTAAATACTGCTAGAGCTGAACTGTTTGCTCAAGCTAAGATCCAGAGCTATTTATCTTCCTTCTTCCACTTCCTCCAAACTCATTAGATGGTATTTCTGCTTTCTCCGAGATTAACATTTAGAAGGAAGGGTTTTCTAAAGGCATCCTTCCTGTTATCCTAAAAAAAAAACTTGCGCTTTGGAGCTTGCCGCCCTCCTTCCTTGGCAAATTGTTTAGTTTCTGTCTATCAACTTCAACCTTTCCCTGTTGCTGGAAGTCTTCGATCACTCATTCAGCCTGTGCTGAAGAAATGAGACAGCAATCAACCATCCAACTATCGTCCTACCGCTTTAACCTCTGTTCTTTCTAACGTTTCGAATCTACCCTTAAGAGAAAAAGTTAGAAACATCTTAAATCTCTTAATCTTATTATGTGATGCTGATATGACTTTTGCTTAAGGGACTGGCCATCTTTTTTTTCCATTCTCTCTCTCTGATATTTGATCCTCTGCTCTTCCGCATTTAGGGGGGGGGAATCTTTAGCTATGGCGTTAGACACATTGAAATCATTCGATAGAGTTTGGCACAAAGCTTTTAATTTGTAAACTTACTTCTTTCGTTATCTGTGTGTGTGTGTGTGTGTGTGTGTGTGTGTGTGTGTGTGTGTGTGTGTGTGTGTGTGTGTGTGTGTGTGTGTGTGTGTGTGTGTGTGTGTGTGTGTGTGTGGTTGTGTGTGTTGTGTGTGTGGGTGTGTGTTGGTGTTGTGGTGTGTGTGTGTGTGTTGTTGTGTGTGTGTGTGTGTGTGTGTGTGTAGTGTGTGTGTGTGTTGTGTTGTGTGTGTGTGGTGTGTGTGTGTGTGTTGTGGTGTGTGTGTGCTGTGTGTGCTGTAATAAGTGCTCGTATTGTGTGTGTGTGTGTTGTGTGTGTGTGTGTGTGTGTGTGGTGTGTGAGTGTGTGTGTGTTGTGTGTGTGTGTGTGTGTGTGGTGTGGTGTTGTGTGGTGGCATGTGGTGTTGTTGTGGTGTGTGGTATGTGTGTGTCGTAGTGGTGTGTGTGTGTGTGTGTGGTGTGTGGTGGTGTGTGTGTGTGGGTGTGGTGTGTGTGTTGTGTGTGTCTGTGTGGTGTGGTGTGTGTGTGTTGTGTGTGTGTGTGCGTGGCGTGTTGCACATGAAATGAGGATATAAACGTTTTCAGAGTTAACCCCTTCCACTGTCTCGTAAAATTAACATAAAAAATTTAATTGTTTTCTGCGTACTTCCACATAAATCCATATATATTATATATAATATATATATATATATTATTATAAATTATATTATATATATATTATATATAATAATACTATATATATATATATATATATAATATTATTATTATATATATATATAACTATATACATATATATATCCAGGGGGGGGGGCTGAGGGGGCTGCAGCCCCCCCGAAATTTT
>JABUQX010105341.1:32500-37500 GCA_015478945.1 Trachelipus rathkii
ATTATATATATATTATATTATATTAGAAACTTACAATTTTTCTATCTATATAAATATATATATATATATATAACCTAATATATATATATATATATATACTATATATATAATATATATTATTTTTCATATAATATTATATATAATAATATAATATATATATATATATTATATATTATATATATTAATATATATATATAATATATATATATATATTTAACTCCATTTGAAATATACCACTTGCGAAAGTCGCAGCCCCCCCGAAAAAAATTCCTGGCTACGGGCCTGGCGTAAGCGTCTTTCTCCAGACATCCCTCTCCTGCACAATTCTTCTTCTCTTTAGCACTCTCATTTTTGGTAGCTAACATCTTTCCAGAGAGTTCTCCACCGACTCCGCCCATCTCTTCTTCGGTCTTTCCCTTGGTCTTCTGCCCTCTGGTGTCCATTCCCATCTTCTTTTCGGCATTCTGTGTTGCTCCATCCTCTCCAGATGTCCCCACCATCTCAATCTCCCCACATCCATCTTCAGTATCATCTTCTTCACCCCTATATCTTCTCTAATTACTTCATTCCTTATTCTGTCTCTCCTACTCTTTCCAATCATAGTTCTTAATGCCTCATCACCGCCACTTGTATTCTACTCTCCTCTCTTCTCGTTGTTGTCCATGTTTCCGCTCCGAACAGCAGCGTCGGTCAGTATACTGTTAAAAATCACTTTTTTTAACCTCTATTCCGATGTTTCTCTTTATCATGGGGTTATACCGCTTCATAACTAATCCATACTTTTCATTCTTCGCGTAATCTCTTCCTCTCCACTTCCTCCCCTTCTGGTAAAACACCATATGAGATAATTGCAGGTATTTACCGCCTTCGCATCCTCCCCTCTCACCACCATCCTCACCCCCTCCTCATTTCCTTCTGTACGTTCATCCTCATTCCTGCTTCCTCCATCTCCTCCGCAAACAACTCCACCACCTCTCGAATCGTCTCCTCTCTCCCGCTCCAACATGCCAGATCGTTCCGCATATGCCATTATGTCCCCTTCAAATTCTTCCAGTCTCTCCCTCACTTTCTTTATCACCACGTCTAAATATAATATAAACAGCAGTGGCGATAACACACTCCTGTTTTCACCTCAAACCATCTATCGTTCTCGCACTCAGTTCTAACATTACAACTGCATTTCTCATACATACTTTCTATTGCCTTCTTTTAATTTACCCCCACTCCAAATTCCTCTCTCCATAGCTTTTCCTTGGCCACCGAATCCAAATGTCTTTTGCAGCTCAAATGAACGCTAACAAAAGAATCGCTTGCCATATTCCAGCATCTTCTCCGAGACCATTCTTAGTGTGAATAAGAGGTCCGTCGTTCCTCTTTCTCTTCTATACCCGTACTGTTCTTCTCCGATCCTCGGCTCTACCTTCTCTCTCAGCCTCCTCTTCAATATTCTTTCGTATATTTACGCCAGATGGTCCATCATAATTATTACAGCTTCCTGCATCTCCTTTACCTTTACATATCGGTATTATTATTGCTTTGCCCCACTTTCCGGCACCTTTCCCTCTCTCCAACACTTGTTCATCAAACTGATGATTCTCCCCTCAGCTCCTCTCCTCCCTCTACCACCAACTCCACCAGCCAATCCATATATATATATATATATATATATATATATATTATATATATATATATATATATATATATATATATAATATTATATATATATAATATATATATTATATATATATATATATAATATAATTTTTAATTCAAACTTCAGAAAGAGTAAACATCCGCATTCCCGCATTCCTCATCTACTTTAAGATCGGCATCCTCAGCCTCTTTAAAATCCGCATCCACATCCGCCAAAGTCAAATTTGACATTCGTCACATCACTCAAATATATATATATATATATATATATATATATATAATATATATATATATATATATTTATATAGGTATAAATATATAATATATATATATATATATATATATATATATATATATATATATATATATATTATGCAATAGTTCTGTTATAAACAATAAAATATTTGATTTTTTTTCAGATCGCTCAAACGTCAATAGTTTTGGCAGCAAACCTCTCTATATAACCTATATATGTCTGTTTCTGATGAGTCACGACACTCATTCAGATGATAGTATTGACTGTGAAAATTTCCCAAGTGATAAAGATGCCCGACTAAGACGATTTGATCCTCAATTATAGAGGTGGTAACTTTTTACTACTCTCTCATATATATATATATATATATATATATAATATATATATATATATATATATATATATCATATAATATATATATACTATAATATATTATAAAAAATCTATATATATATATATATATATAATAATTATATATTAATATATATATAATATTAATATATTTAGCTATATATATATATCATAATATATATATATATATATATATATATATATATATATATATATATATATATATATAATAAACAGTCTTAGCTAGCTCATCAAGGATGAAAACCATATTGCTTGCTGGTGCAGTCAGTACCTTACCATCCACTTCAAGCAGTATGGAAAAACTTTTGTCAGTATGTCTGAATGAAGAAAATTTAAATTTTACAAATGATGCTTTGCCCCAGAAGTCTCCCGTTACAGATACAGGTAAAATAAATAATTGTTCACTTTCAGCTGAGGTTGATCAAGAAGGGGAACAGGAGGAGGAAGAGGAAAGCCTTGTAGATGTATCTTTCTACAGAGACATAAAAAATAAAATAAATTGGAGAACGTGTGAAGATAAATAATCAATGTAATGAAAGAGTAATTCCAGAATGGAAAGGGTGTGTTGCCATTGATGGGATTGTATGTGAGCCCATAGAGTATTTTAGAAAAAATTTTGACGAGGATTTATTGAATATGATCTGTAATGAAAGTAACCTATTTGCTTCACAAAAATATCCATGTAAACTACTGATACTCAAAGTTGATGAGTTAGAGATTTTCATATGTGTATGCATGTATGAAGTTTCATGGGTAGCATATAACCCCACAGCTATTCCATAATATATATATATATATATATATATATATATATATATATATATATATATATTATATATATATTATATTATATATATATATATATATATATATATTATATATATATATATATATATATATATATATATATATATATAATATTTTTTCATTTTTATTATATCTAGATATAAATATTTTGTGGTTAAATAGCATTTTTTTTTCCAGGAATTATATAGATAGAGAGATTAATATAATATTTGAAATATATTTGACATTTCTAAATAAGTGTACCGATATCGGTACGTTTGAAAACTGTCACGCTGAGCAAGAATCACCGATATCGTCACATTTCAGTAATTTCACTATAACAATACAAAACTTTAAAAAATGAATATTATTTACAATAAGAAAGCCTATATTTATTTATTAAAAAATGTAATTTTTTTTTTTTAAATATTTTATAAATTCGAGCCATAAATTGTTAACATACAATACATACTTAAACATCTTCACCAACACAATCAGTCATACTTTTCACTTCGATATCATCTTTGCCCACATCAACTCTCTTATACTTATTGATACTCTTGTGATCGAAAAATGTATTACTTACACACACACCTCTCTCATCGCAAAAACCAATCACATTCCTACCATTTTTATTTTCAAGTCTCCTACACAATCGATCTGAAGTCCCAGATCACCCGGTCCCAACATCGTTTAGATTATCCCAGAAAGTCTAACTCTCCTCAACATCACCCTCAGATGGACCATATGATACAACCACCCATACATACCTTGAACTTCTCTAACAAATTTAACCATTAGTATCCTAGCCTACAAACAAACAAAATCCACCATAGCTTTGTGCCACAATCATTCATCAGAACCGCAACTCCTCTCCCTCTCTATTTCACTCCACACCACTCATCTTCACCATTTCCTTTCATCTTTGTTGTTTCAAATTTACTTTTACCTTCTAGCGTAAAGATAAGCGGAAGAGAGTCGCCAACCCAACTACAACTCTCATATTAGTCGCCTCCTACGACATGCAGACCATACACTGTGAAAATTCTTTCTCCCTCAAACACAGGATATATATATATATATATATATATATATAATAGGCGTATACTAATTATATATGTGGGTATATATATATATATATATATAATATAATATATATATATATATAATATATATTATATATATATATATTATATATATTATATATATATATATATATATAATATATATATATATATATTATATATATAATATATATATATATATAGTATATATATATATATATATATATTACAGGAGTAGGCGTAGACACATTCGAAATTATGAGATTACCTCCAAAATTCGGAATCTTTGTCCTTTGAAAACATATATAAACACACATCAATTGACTCAATAGGCAGCTGGAGCCAGAATTCCAGTCTGGCTCCGCAATGAGCTCCAGCTTATGAGCTCCGACACTTAATGTAAACTCAATACTCTATTTCATTTATTCTCTTATATTCACTCACCAAATTTCAACCTTCTAAGTCCTTTTCATGGTTTTGGGGGGCTCAGATCCCCCCTCCCTTCCTTGGACGCGGCGGCGGGAAACCTCGGGCCCAGGCAGGAGGCACCTTCATCAACCATGGTAGCCAGTTTGAAGAGAATATCTTAACCAGAAAGCCATTAAAAACCAAAAAATATATGAGCACCAAAGCACCGGTGCAAAGGCCCTAAGGGATGCTCAGATCCACTCGGTAATGTCAGAAATCAACTCGGCATACCTCGAAACTTAGGAGTAGACACCAAGTTCAACTCTCTAGCTCGAAAAATAACAAAGTTGAATACTTGCACTAGAAAAAGGGGGGTAGGGGTAACTAACTCATAGAAGGAAGCATCCTAGCAACTTCTAATACACACCAATCGATTCCTCATACCTCAAAACATAGGGGTA
>JABUQX010105341.1:50000-76586 GCA_015478945.1 Trachelipus rathkii
GTAAAATAGGAGGCAATAGTATCCAACTTCCCCGACGGGAATATTTTCGGAAAAGCAGCGCTTTAGTTATCGATGATAAGAATGTAAAGCCACATGCAAAGCACCAGGAGGAAACCCTGTTGAAGCACCATACAAGGAAATTTTGCCCCATTGAGTACAGGGCTTGGCTTAAGGATGGCATTACGATCGGGTAGTGGTACACTTCAACAGAAGAAAGTTGACTTTTCCCATCGAAAACGATCTATAGCCGAGATTAAACACAACGAGATGTCAACACAGGAAGAAGTACCCGTATCAAAACATTTAAATGTTGGAAGACCCGTGTTGAGACATCCCAATGAGATGTCCTGGAAAATACTCAATATCCAATCGGTATTGGGGGATGTGACAAAGTCTCCCCACAAAGGATGGCGAAGGTTAAAGTTATCTAGGACTCTTGAAAAAAAAAATTGACAAGGATCTCCTTGATATAGTTACAGCTGTGTACTAGTTACACTGCTGAGCACTTTTTCAAGGTGGATACGAGCTCCTACGGCACTTACGGGAATAGGGAGTTGAGAGGATAATTTGATTGAGTTTAGAAGAATCGATGCTCCCCCCCTTTCTGTCGCTGGCTTCACTACTCTGGGAAATAAGTTGGCATGCGGAGCTGGTAAATTTTTTAGTGGCTCAGGCTCCACCATTTGAAAATTAACCGGATCCCACTACGGCTCCTCCACCATTTGAAAAATAACCGACTCTGGCTCTATCATTTTAAAATTAATCAGCTCCGACTCCAGTTCTGAGTTATAATTTCATATCCATTTTAAGCATGATAACATTAATTCTCAAAGTTCTAAAATTTTTATGGTATTATAAATAATATTGATAGTTAGTGACACCTTTAATTTGACTTACAATTTAAAACTTTTGAAAATATTTTATTGAATTTTTTTTTTACAAAAATAAAAGAAATTATTTACTTTTTCCATAACTTTTAAAATAATTCCTCTTTCAATTTTATGAACAAATGTAATATAACTTTAATAAAAACTGTTGTTTCTTAAAAATAAAACTGCGTCAAACTAATCCTCTTTTAACTATGGCCTTAGATTCGATTTTAATATTTTTAAATCCGAAAATATCACTCAACTCTCACTTGAGTGTGAGGTAAAACTGTGACTGTGCAAGCAGCATCTTGCAAAATTTTAGGATAACTGGGGATTGCCTCATTATGAAATCTAAATGCTTTATATAATTGTTTTATATTTTTCTAGGGGAAAGCGTTCTATGCTAACAGGAGTCTGGTGAGAAAGGTGAGAATTTTTTCAGAGGGTTTTTGGGTTGAAGGCTTTAATTGTTATTTTACAATCGGTTTCTGCGTCCTCAAGCTGGTCTCACTAACTATCAACATTGACAACTTCATCTTCACCTGACAAGATACCACAAGAAAGAATTCCTGAAACCGATGAACTACTTGACTCCGACTTGGGATTCCTGTCTGATAGTCTTTCTCATTACTTATGTCTTAGTTCGCAAAGAGCATTCCTAGCTATTAATATCAGATCTTCAGTCTTAAGAAGATGCTGAACTATGGATCAACATAGGTGGCCGAAAAAATATTCCGTTTTTAGTTAATATTCTTCCCTTTTCCCCTTTTTTCAGGGAATTTTTGTAATTTGGTAAAATCTTTCTTTTATTTACTAATACGTTAATTAGAAACTTCCATTCTCTATAACATTTACCAGAAGTCAAATTCTCTGTTTGAATTTTCATTGTTGCAAGATAAAAATATTTTAATACTTCATCGAGGGTTTCAATTTGCTCTCATTTACTGTTAGGGAGAGAAACTTCAGGAGTACCTACCTCACTTTCACAGCTTGACACTTTAAAACTTCCAATCATTTTTGGGCACGCACTACTTTTGATATCTGTCTTGCCTTGTTTATAAGATTTACTGCAAGAATATTGTAAAGTGTGAACTCGTCACATCATGCGTGCACTCAATATTAACTTCATTTTAACAGTCATTTCATACTCTTATCATGTTCGTTCTGAAAATCGACTAATACTTCGTTATGACATTCAATAAAATCTGCATCACATTCACCAATTCCTCAAGCTCTTTCTCATTGTTTATATTGAATTATTCAAATTAAACACTACAATAATTAAGGTCAGAATGAGATCAGAAATAACACCTTCAGTAGAAATTACTATATTAGGCATAAATGAGTTGAAGGGGAGTGGAGAATGAGGAATAGCTCTGGAATCGTCTAAGCCCTAAGGTGAAATTTGAAGCAAAGGTTTGAGCGAAGAATTCAGCTTTAGCGGAAGGTAAAACGGCAGTTGTGCCTTCGGAAGGAAGATACTACAGGAGGCAAAAAGGAAAAAGCAAAGTTCAGTTTTTAACAAAATGCCAAAAAGGAAGTGAAGAGGAACCGATAAGTTTATTGCATTTTATGCGGAAAAAAAGTTTTTAGTGTCACCGAGAAAAGATTTTCCCGATTCAGGGATGTTGCCCTTGTTGCTGGAGTTTGAAGAGAACAGTAGTAATTCGTGAAGGCAACGTCCCTGTTGCGAATAACATGAGAACAAGCAGAGTTAAACCAAGATTTGTTAGGATTAGTTGAAGAGAAAGAATTGGAATGTATACCTCCACGCCAGAATCACCTCGGTAATGAGCTCAGCAGCAGCAGCACACTCAGAGGGACCCCTTCCAACGGAAGCAGCAACAGCAGTCATTCCATGACAAATCAAAGAAGTATGACCGTAAGTCCGACAAGTTAGCAGTACCAGAGTACCAAAAACGTTTCCTCGCCTTAGGATGGGTCTATCTTACACAAGACTGTAAGAAATAGAACAGGATGCTAAGATATGAGAGTGATCGGAGGAACCCGGATGAGGAAAAAGTTTAATAGAATAAGGACAAGAATTAGTGGTTACGAAAAGGTCTAGAATGTTGGGTTCATTTCCAGGACGATCAGGGATACGAGAAAGGATCTGCACCAACTGTTTGAGGTCACAATAGAAAGAAAAGTAGTAGCAAGCTCACCAGCTGTTTCTTGAGAATTAGAGGAAGCCATTGGTAGTGGTGAACGTTGAAATCACCAAGAATGATGATTTCAAAGAAGGTTGAAGAAGAAAGAATGTGTTCTAATTTAGATAGTCAGTTGAGTTAGAAGACAGATATAAAAAACAGATGAATTAAGTAGCTTGAGCCATTAGGTAGAAAATTCGGAGACTCTAAATCAGACTCGAGAACAAACAACATCATAGCGCACTTAACCAATAAAAGGAAAGAGGTAAAGTACGGAGAAATCAAAAAGTGGGGGATAAACAAAACTGAAAAGGGGAAACCTGCTAGTTTGCAGACATCAATAGGAGATATCTGAACCCCCTCACTATGGGAAGCTGGGCAAGGTATCGAGGGATATTATAATAATAATAATAATAATAATAATAATAATAATAATAATAATAATAATAATAATAATAATAATAATAATAATAATAACAATAATAATAATAAATAATAATGCATTAATAATAATAATAATAACTAACAATACTAATAATAATACATAATATTATAATAATAATAATAATAATAATAATAATAATAATAATAATACATACATAAAGATAACGTTTATGGAGGGTATAGTTCCGAGGGATTGGAGGAGAGCAGTAATAGTACCCTAATATAAGGGTGAAGGGAGATAGGAGTGAGGGAGAAAGGAGTAAGTTTATTGAGTGTCGTAGAGAAGATATATGCTGGTATTTTGGTCGAAAGAGTGCGTCGAGACTGAAGGACTGATTGGAGGAAAAACAAGGTGCGTTGAGTGGTAGAGGATGTGTGGATCAAATCTTTACATTGAAACAAATGATTGAGAAAATGAGGGAGAAGAATAAATTGTATTTAGGTTTTATGGATTTGCAACAGGCGTATGATAGGGTTAATAGAGAAGCTCTATGGCAGGTTGGTGATAGGCTTCTGAATGGAATCAAAAGTATGTATGAGGATAGTGAGGCGTGTGTAAGAATAAATGGTGTCAAAGGTGATTCGTTTAGTATTAATAGCGGAGTGAGACAGGGTTGTGTTATGTCTCCTTGGTTATTCAATTTGTATATGGATGGGGTTATGAAAGAATTAGAAGTGGGGGTGGCAGGAAATGGTGTTAGAATGATGGTGAATGGAGATGAGTGGAGGGTGCCCTACCTATTACATGCGGATGATTTGGTTTTGTGTGGTGAATCTGAAGAGAGTTTGAGAGGATTGGTAGAGAGATTTGGCAGGGTGTGTAAAAGGAGGGGTTTGAAAGTAAACGTAGATAAGAGTACGGTTATGGTTGTGAGTGAGGACTGTCCTCGGTGTGAAGTTATGTTAGATGGTGAGCAGCTGGAACAAGTGTGTAAGTTTAAATATTTAGGACATATGTTGGATGAAAAGGGAACGGATGATGCAGAGTGTAGTAGGAAAGGTGTGAATGGCAGGAAGGTGGCTGGTGCAATTAAATCGTTGGTGGATATAAAGGGACTAATTCTTGAGTGCGCTAGGGTCTTACATGAGGGTATGTTGTTACCTGTGTTCATATATAGTAGTGAGACTATGGTCTGGAATAAGAGGTATAGATCTAAAGTTCAATGTGTTCAGATGGACAATCTTAGGGGCGTGTTAGGTGTGAGAAGTATTGATAAAATGAGGAATAAACGTATAAGAGAGTTGTGTGGTGTGAAGAAAGGGGTAAATGAGAAAAAATGAAAGTACATTGAGATGGTTCGGTAATGTGGAAAGGATGAATGATAGTCGGTTGGTTAAGCGGATGTATAGTGGTGTGTGTGTGTTGGGAATCGACCGGCTGGGAGACCGAAGAAAAAGTGGATTGAGTCAGTAAAGGAATGTCTGGAGGAGAGAAATGTGAGTTTGGCAAAGGCGAGAAGAAAGGTGCATAATAGGAGTGAATGGTGGGGGCTTGTGAGGGGGTATGGTTGTGGCCCACACGGGCCAAGAGATGAACCCTACACAGACGATATGTCATAGTTAGGGTCCGTCACGGTCCCGTGAAGCTCTAGGGTGAATTTTCTGACTGCGACGAGTTCTCACTAATAGGTATAGAGGGGGCGGTTGGCTGGGCTTTCTTTTCGACTTGTGTCATATTCTTCTACTACTTTTATGTTTCCGGAGCATTGCACGCACCTTACCCCCAGTCTTGGGGGACAAAAAGGTAGATGAATAATAATAATAATAATAATAATAATAATAATAATAATAATAATAATAATAATAATAATAATAATAATAATAATATCCTTTAAGTAAGTAAACTTTCTCTATCGGCAAACTCCTGTGTTATTTTATACTTGCAAACTTTTATTGAAAATAATAATTATTATTTTGAATAAAACTTAACAAGTCTACAAATCTTCCAATTCAAAATATGATGCAAGAATTATGTAATAAATGTAAAGAAAAAATCTAAACTTACTTCACTACTGAAGAAGGCAGTAAGGGTGAGAAATATAAGGCAACTCAAAAAGGCGTATATGAGAGATCTAAGGAGGTTCTTCCATCTCTTCCAATCCTGCAGCTGCCACGTATATGCAAATCGATTGCGGTAATTCATCGGCAACTCAAAGGAAGACGGAACGGGGTACAGAGCCTCATAAGTGTCTTGCAAAAGGGCGCGAACCAAATCATTGTCAGGGTGGTTTCCCTTCATGTTGTTATTAAAACATATGAACTTCCTTTACACAATAATAATAATAATAATAATAATAATAATAATAATAATAATAATAATAATAATAATAATAATCATTATTTTATTATTATTATTATTATTATTATTATTATTATTATTATTATTATTATTATTATTATTATTATTATTATTATTATTCATAAGACTACTCGTTCGTCACCTCAGCAGCCCTTTTTAGTTAAAATTAATAATAATAATATTTTGTAATTGGAATTGAAAAATCATGCATTTTCTTTATAACTAAATAAACCTTTTTCTGATTCGATTTAATTTTTATTATTGTAATTATTATTATTATCATTATTATTATTATTATTATTATTATTATTATTATTATTATTATTATTATTATTATTATTATTATTATTATTATTATATTTTACAGTCAAATTATAGTGTCAATATCTGATTTAGAATTATGCTATCATTAGATGACATTTCAATAAACAATGAATATTCAAAATTAATTAAAATCACTCAATTAAAAAGATGGTTGTAGAAGTTGGCCTGAGTGCGTACGTAAATGGGAGCCCTGACAAGTTCAGTCATTTGTCTGAACAAGATTTTAGTAATATAATACACTGCAGAAACAGCCACTTGCATCGACAGATAAAAGTGAGATGCCAATCATATTCAATATCTAACAACAACTTAATTTTTTCCATAAAATTTTTTGAAATCTAACTATGCAATATTCGTAGGTAAATATTAGAAATTATGAATATAAGAGAAAAATAAGTATTATGTCTTCAAAAGTATATTTTGAACAATGTTTGCTTTGTCATTTCAAGTGACATCAGAACTGGAGAAAAAAACATTACGAAATTTCGAAATTTATGAAAAGAGTTCTTAAAATCATCAGCTTCAAAATCATAACTATCAGTGACATAAGTCACTTTAATTGTAATTTTTAACTCTTGTTAAAGGAACACTAGCTTAAAAAAAAAAGCATTTAAGAGGAAGTACTTTATGTAACTTGTAGGTATTAATTAAGGAGAATGCACATTACCTCGTATTCTTTCGGACGTCATCCAACTGACTGACCACTTTAGAGACATTGGACGTTATCATTTTGAAGTGGACAACTGAATCAGACAAAACTATGTGGGGAAATTTCGGAACACTTTTTAAGCCATTAAGTTTCTTCCATAGTTCGGAATTTGTACATCTAACGACTAGCTCTTTGCTTACTGTTGGCTGGTTTAAAATGTTTTAAATATATATATATATATATATAGTTACTATTGTTATATATATATATATATATATATATATATATATATATATATATATATATATATATATATATATATATATATATATATATATATATGTATGTATATATAGTATAAAATATATATATATATATATATATATATATATATCAGGTGTTAAGTGTTAAATTCAAGGTTAAGTATATATATATATATATATATATATATATATATATATATATATATATATATATATATATATATATATATATATATATAGTTATGAAAGTATTTTATCATAGATTGTAAATTTATGAAGGATATTAGTCCCTTGGTGTAAAATATTTATTTTTTAGTATAATTCACGAATAAATTTATATGGTGAACTTAAGATAAAATTTGCCTATATCCTCGATATTATATAGGGATTTTGGGAGGCGGCAAGCATTCATTGACTATCAACGAGTACCCACACACACTCCATCACCTGAATATACGAGGTCAAGCCATTATTTAAAAATTATATATATATATATATAGTTAAGTATAGCAGTATATATATATAGCAGCATAGTCAAGGTTAGTTATATATATATATATATATATATATATATATATATATATATATATATATAAATAAAATATAGTATATATATATATATATATATATATATATATATATATACTGAGGAATTAAAATTTCAAAAACTAGCGTTAAACTTAAACTTAAGCGTACAGGGCGACTATTAGGACTAAGACTATATTATTTTATTTTTATTATTAAGGGAGAACTCGAGCTTTCATGCGTGTTTACGCGTACCTTTGTCAAGAGACTGAGAGAACCATCATGTTGTCAAGAACTGGGTGGATTTTGTGAATGGATTTCGTTGGTTGTTTTTTCTGTTTTTAGTTGATTGAAATATTTTGACGATAGAATTATTGAATTTTGTAAGGAATCAAGCCTAAATTCACTTGGTTGTTTGTTGAAATTGTTTTTATTGTAGATATATATTGATTCTATTATTTGTTTTTTTTTGTGTTATTGGTGTTTTTTAATATAGTGGTGTTGCTGATGTTTATGCTGTGATTTTTTAGGTATCTGTGGTGGGTGAGGGCAGAGTTTGTATTGTCTTTGATTAGATCTAGTTTGTGTTGATTGGTTCTTCTATGGAGGTCGTTTGTTTTGCCTAAGTAAACGGAAGGTCAGTTGAAGCAAGGGATTTGGTATACACAGTGGGTTTGGAGGTTATTTGAAGTCTAAGGGAGTGTTTCAAGTTAAATGAATTATTTTGGGTGAAAATAATTGATTTTAGTAAATGTTTGGTCTTTTAGTCGATTTTGTAGGGTAGTGAAAGAAAGGTTTTGTTGGTATTGGTAGTGGTGGTAGGGGGTTGTAATATTTTTGTTTGGCTTTTTGGTATGCTTTATTTATTATATATTATATTATTTCCAACAGCAAGTTAATCTAATCACAAATAAAATAAGGCCTTTTTTCTAAAATCTCTGAAAAGGGGAAGAAGGGTAGTGATAACTGTTAAAAAAAAGGGGAGTCCTAACAGTCCTAACACAAATTTCTACTCGAGAATAAAAAAAAATTAAACCTTGTCGGATGGAAAATTGATGTTCCCCAGTACCGATAAAAAAAAGTTGTACTGGAAGCCTACCGTTAGTTTGACAACACTGGCTAGGAGTGTGTCCTAAGAGGGAAGATTGAAGCCTACTTTAAGAGCTGGCTTCGTCCAATAAAATACTACTTTAATACTGCGTTTAATGAAAATGATCTTGTAGATGAAGTTCTGTACGTTGGAATTCGGCATTTAAAAAAATGGGAAGGAGTTTTTAGCAAGCAGTATATTATGACAAGAAGTGCCGTCCGATTGACGATCCGCTCTATTTAAGTGAAACAAGAAAGCTACAAAGCGGTTTCCAATGAGTATTTTTAACACAAAACATCAATTTAATTGATCGGTTTTAAAATTATGAAAATAGTACTAAAAGGTAGTGAATATAAAATTATATAACCCAAATACCACATTATACAAAACTATGTGGTTTGTTCTCAAAATTAGTTAATAATTAGCAATGGCGTTGTATGATGTCAATTTACATGATATGAAAAAGATATTTTTGTGATCATAGAGAATTAATTAATAATTTTTCCCATTAATTAGGAATAAATATTAATTTGAAATATATTTAAAAACAACCGGAAGAATTTTCTGGTCATTATGAGACCAATTTCAAGTTTGTGGAAGAAATAAATGATGCAAAACATTAAGATTTACGAAGTTGAAAAACAAGAGGTCAAACTATGACCCATAGTTGACCTTTCCATTTGAAGGTCAATGAAACGTATACAAATCAAAGATTGAAATATGAAGAGTACGTTAACACTCTCCCCCCCTAAAAAAGTCATCTCAAGACTGATAGGTTTTGAGGCAGAGTAAACTTTCAAAAAATGCAAATTTAGTTCAAAATGGAAGCCTACATTAATATGTTAATTGTTGTGTTTATAAATAGAAAACTATATTACGGATTGCTTCCAAACTTCGATGGAATATAGCTCCATATGTCTAGCATATTTGGTGAAAAAATAAGATTTCAAAACTTTGGGAAATAGAAGATATAAGTTAGCCGGTGAAAGGCATAAAATCTCATATCTCAATTTTGAAGCAAAAAGGATTATATATATATATATATATATATATATATATATATGTATATATATATATATATATATATATATGAGAAAAGCAGTAGTTATATATAGTCACTAAAATCAGCAAGAAAAAATCTTATATATATATATATATAAAAAATATATATATATATATATATATATATATATATATATATATATATATATATATATATATATATATATATATATATATATATATTTTACATATTTTTTTAATAAAATTTGGAAATTTGGTACACTCATGCTCTTGAATGTAAATAAGAAAATGTTAAGGGAATTTGCCAAAAGTCCCTAATCCCATTTTTCAGTGGTTGCAGTTAACCTAGAGATTTCAAAGTTGAAACTTTAATTATTTACATGTAAATAGGCAAGATAATGTGATTACTGACGGTGTAACCCTCTTAAAAGGGGTACTTTACTCTTACAAGTTAAGCATGTAAAAGGCTTCAAATTTTGAGCCAAAATAGATTGCCTTTTTCTAAGTTGATTATTTCAGTTAATAATTAATATTTTTTAATGAAATTTGATGTAGTGGTACAACTCAGAGTACCCTGCAAATATATGAAGTCAAATTTTAAATTAATTAATTTTTTTTCCGAATAACTCCAAAAATAAGAACCTTGGAGGAAAATCCTTTCAATGGTACATTGGTAAATACTATATCTAGCTCTGGAGCCAGTACCAAATCGAAAGGATGTTTATTAAGCGAATTATAGTAATATTTGCATTACTATCTTTTCCATTGCAAATACATATAAAGAAAAGTGAGAATATTTTTCTCTCGAATTTGTAAAGGATGACATCATCACCGAGGTGATAGTACGTCAACTCGGATTGTACTGTATTTTTGTATGTAGTATACCAGACTAAATATTTGTTTTATAATACTAGGTTCTATTTTTTATATATAAATTGATTATTAAAATTACTATTTACAAAATATATAAAAAGGAAAATGATAACCAATGCACCCACGATTTCCCCAAACACAACTTCAGGTTAAACACTCGCGAATACAATCATCGGTATCCATTAAGAAATACTAGTCACAATTGTTACAGATGGAGTAATTATGAAATAAATTATGACAACTCGCCTGACAAACCAAATCCTCGTTTGTTGCTGACCTTTAATACCCCTCATCCACCTACAAAGGTGGAAATAGGGTTCACAAGTCACAGTGTTCGCACGTTTATCCCTCGACCCAGATTTTTTTGGCATCTTTATAACGGTTTGGTCATCCAAAATACCGTAGGGGGACCGATGACATATGCCCAATCTGCGGAAAATTATTTCACACTCCCTGTGAAAATACCCTAACTGTAGAAACTGATGAGGACCCCACAGTGTTTCTTCCTTCAAATGCCCGTCTTACCTGTTTGAACAGGAGGTTTTGGAGTTATGTACCATACAAAAATTGAACAGGAGAGATGCTATACGATAGCTCAAGGAAAAAATATCAGACTAATCAAATCAATCGTACGCCATAATTACAGCTACCCCCCCCCGCCTCCGCGTGTTAATCCGCCAACTCAACCCTATCCTAACAGAACTTCTCTTCTAAATTCCAATGAAACTCGGGCAGTTACTGCACAACTTATCTGCCTGTATTGCCCACACTACCAACTTCCCTAATAGTACAAAAGCAGCCCTTGATTCAATCTCCTGTCCAAAAAGCCATCAACAACCCTATCCCGAGTACCAGCTCTCAACAAACCAGCAATGAAACTAAGCTGGTTTACAAAGTACAAAATTTGGAAAACATTTCCTGCTAAGACACATTGTCCCATACCTACCAAATAGGTTCACCAAACTTATGCAAGAGGACTGTCTCTCTGTCCCTTAATTCGCCTCCCACTATTACTCAAATCCCTGAAAAAGATGTTTCTAAACACACAGAAAAGAATAGTCGCCAAGCTAAAGATTATTCGTTAAAATACAGAGCATCCGAATTTTTCAACAAAAACACAGTAACCCCAGACGTAAAAAATGCAACTCAGAAGAGACCTCACCATAAATCTTCTCTAGAGACAAAAACAATGGCTTCAACAGATTGTACTCAAACAATCACAGCTATTGAACAACCCACCAACCAATCCTCTAATAGTCTGCAAGATAATATATATATATAATCTTCCTTTAATTAACTCTTTTCCGGAATTTCTTATATCAGCACTCCCTAAGGGATTCTATACCCTACAGATGAAATGGATAATAGCTCCCAATTGGAGCCTGATGTGATGACCCATTCTTTTTCTAATGCTTCATGCACTTCCGAGAAAAGTGAATGGAAAACAGTCCAACGTAAACGTCGCAAACGCTCTAAGCGTTCTGAGTCTGTTGGAGGCATGAAGAGAGACCCAGAGGTCCCCATTCTCCAATCTCCCAAAATCACTCGCACGATGAATTACTGGCAAAATCTCCAGTATCAAACCTTGCCAATTCATTGAATCCTATATTGGAACCCAATACCGCAACCCCAACACATTCTCAAAAAGACGACACCCTTCCGGTGACACCTTCCTTCCCCATTTCCATGGAAACAACTCTATATCCCTCCCACATTTCTGAATCTGCTTGCTTAGCAGATACTGATACCGCTCTCATTAATAAACATGAGCATAATGGTTGCTCTTCTATTAACCAACCAAACCCACATAATAAGTTGGACTTAGTTGAACTCAACTTATCTTGCATTCATGGTGAAGCCCCTTCACAAAATACATCTGAAAACTCCTTCCCAAAAGAGGTCATACAACCTAAAAATTGTTGTGACTACTTTACCCAGGATATGTTGCCCTCCTCGCCGAGATCCACTGTCTCAACCTTTCCTCTCCATCCGAACCCACCTCCAGCACTACCCCTAGTCACATAAACACAATTGTCTCTAAAAGACAATCATTATAACATTTATAACAACTCAGCATGGCCACTTTCCTTCAATGGAATTGTCGTGGCTACCACTCTAATTTCGAAGAACTTGTTCAACTAATAAACATATGTACACCAAAGTGTATATGTTTACAAGAACTTCGACTATGTCATCGCGACTTCCTACCGTCCGAATATAAATCACCGCTAACATCTATAGAAAGAGGTGAAATGATAGAGAGGTGCAGGAATACTCACCACAAATCTGTTCCTTATTCTCTCCAGTCCCCTCCAAACTAAACTTCATGTGGCTACCTTAATTCAATCTGTTCACCGACCTACTATCTGCTCCGATCTACTGGGCTCAAAGTAGTGAATTTACTTCAAGGTCGACTTAGCCTCGGGATCTTAAACAGCTCCTACTCCGTTTATTATACTAGAGACTTCTAGTCTCGGCCAACATTGCGTGGGGTGACTCTGTCGCCCTGGGCGATGTGCGTTAGCCTTATAGACTTTGTGACTGTTTGGGATGCCTTAACACAGAACTCCCTACATGAACGTTTAAATACAACACACTTCTTCTTAGTATATTGATATTTCCCCTTTGCTCCCATTCCTTATGGATCGTTTTTACCCGGTCCCGCTTTGATTATTTATTCGGCAGCGATCACTACCCAATAGTTTTAAATGAGCTTGTACCAAGCCCACAAAGAAACCTAACCCAGCTGGCGCGTTAAGGATCGAAGCGGGAGTGAGTTTCTTTTATCAGGCCACAGCTATCTCACTTTCTCCCTTCAATAACCGGCTTTCCGACTGTTGATGATGCCTTTGAATTCTTCCAGCAAGTTGTCATCTCGGCAGCAGAAGCTTGCATTCCGCAATCTTCCTTAGGCAGGCGGTCGGCAACTCCTTGGTGGTCCGAAGAGTGCACCCAAGCAAACCGAGAGAAGAAGAAACTCTACAGGCAATACAAAAGAACCCTCGTACTTTCACCCCAAACATGATTATTTTTAAAGCAGCATCAGAGATCTGGTGAATTAATCGCAGCTCATAAACAATTTTTTCTGAACTTACATATCGACTGGCAGCTAACTACACAACCCCCTTCCTTTAGAGTGAAAGCAACAGAAAATGCCTCTGTCACTCCAACAACTCATCACCCACAGTCCTTTGTTATGGCTGATGGCACTGACATGATCCTCTGCTGCTGGCAGATGATGTGGATAGGGTTATAGTTTTCCTAGGGCACTCGAGTTCTTTCCGCTACCCTGAAGCCTTTCAAAAACTGACACAGCACTGCCAGACTTTTCAACAGCGAAAGATCATACCTACAACCGTCTTTTTACACTTGCAGTACCAAACTGTATTGGCGAATAGCAAAGACGGTGCTCTTGATTCAGACATGATTTCGTACATTATGCTCCGTCATATCCACCCATTCGGCATCAGCATTTTTGCTTGATCTATATAACAGAATCTGGATAGAATCTTCTTTTCCATCTATTTGGACTACACCTTTTGTAATTCCTATCCCCAAACCTGGCAAAGATCTGAAGTTGGCGGACAACCAAAGACCTATTTCGCTGATGTATCTGCAGTGGCGGCTCGTCCATAGGCATTGCGGAGCTGCAGACCCCCAAAATATTTCAGAACTAAGCTACAACTACTAAACAGCATTTATTTTCTTGTAACTCTCTCTCTTCTCTCTCTCATATATATATATATATATATATATATATATATATATATATATATATACAGCAGCAGGTATATATATATATATATATATATATATATATATATATATAATATATATTATATATTGGGTTAGATACATATATAAGATATATATATATATATTTATATATATATATGTATATATATAGTGGGTATATATATATATATATATATATATATATATATATATATATATATATAAATATATATATTATATATATATATATATATATATATATATATATAAGGTTATCTATATATATATTTCTAGCCCCTGGCCCACCTTTATATATATATATATATATATACAGAGATGGGCAGTACCGCGATACATGTACCGGGTACTTGTATCGGGCGATACATTTTGTACCGGTATCGGTATCGCCAACACTGTTGCTAAAGTACCGATGTATCGGTATCGCCCACTTGTTTTTTTGTGTACCGATACCGAAAAACTTCGGTACTTTTAATCGGTACATTTATTTTTAGTATATATATATATATATATATATATATATATATATATATATATATATATAGGTATATATATATATATATATATATATATGTTATATATATATATATATATATATATATATATATATATAAGAGGTGGTGTAAATATATATATATATATGCTAAGTATATATATATATATATTCATTCTTTCCGATCGCCAGTGCTTTCTAAGCTTTCGATGCTCGAGGTCTACTGGCGATATACTTCCTATCTTACTGATTTATGGTTTTCCGCCCTAGGAACTACGGGGAGAGACTTGGGTGGCGGCGCTTGACATATCCAAAGCTGTTTTGACCGGGGTATGGCACGCGTCACTGCTCTCCGAGCCCCCTCCTTTGGGTTTCCTCCTTCTCTAAGCTTACTTATGTTCTAGCTTTCTTCAAATCGCTCAATATCGGCTGTTGTTGATGGGCGATTTCTTCTTCCTTTTCTGTCACTAGTGGTGGTGTTCTCAGGGTTCTGTCTTATTCCTACTTTATTCCTACTTTAGTTAATGATCTCACCTGCACATCTAACTCTCTTCTTCACTCATATGCCGATGACTCAACCCTCCATTTTTCAACTCATTTCACCCTGCTCCTTCTTTACTTCTAGAATTGCCTCACATCTTAATCTTCCGATACTACTCGCTGATCTGGATAGAATTTCCAGTGGGGTCGTCTGAACCTTGTGAATTCACTTTTAAAAACTCAACTTCTACAAATTCTGGGCACACCTTCTAACCCTTCCTATCTTTTTTTCGACGGTCTCTGCCTTCCCCTGTTGACAATATAAACATCCTTGCCTTAACATAAACAAATTGTCTTGAAACCCCCACATACAACGGTTGCTATAGCGGCCTCAAAGAAACTGGGAGTTCTTGTTTAGACTGCGTAGACACTTTTTCCTCTTCCCCAGTTACCAAGCTCCAGCTATTCAAGGGTACAATCCACTCTTGTATGAATACTGCTCCCATATGTGGGGATCTGGTTTCACTCGTTTTTTGGATAGGCTCGAGTCAAGGGCCAAAAGGCTTATAAATTGTTCTGTACTTTCCAGTTCACTTGACCTCTATCTTTGCGGCGCATGCCGGCGCCTTTTCTCCTTTTCTAGCGGTACCGTAAAGCTGCAGGCGCCTGAGGTACTTATCACTCGCGCACCTCCACCTTTACGTCGCCCTCGTAGCACAAGGGGTGCTGTGTTCACATGAGTTTTGTGTTGATGTTGGCAACCCCAGGCTTGTCCGCTGTGGTGTTTCCTTCTTTCCAGTCACATCTGTTCTTTTAAATTCTCTTCCACCTTCAGTGTTTCCGCTGAATTTTAATCTCCCACTTCAAAGCTCGCGTCTGTGCTCATCTGCGCAATTTGCTTTTTTAGTTGTTGACTTATGAGGCGTGTAACACCCCCTTGAATAGCCTGCCCAGGCATTAACTAAAAATATACATAGCATATATATATAGTATATATATATATATATATATATATATATATATATATATATATATATGCTATATATATATGCTGTATATATATATATATATATATATATAAAATATATATAAAATATAAGTATATATATCAGCAGTTATATATATATATATATATATATATATATATATATATATATATATATATATATATATATATTTGTTTTATATATATATATATATTTATATATATATATATATATATTGCTCTCGTACTCCTCTCGTTCCCAATATAGCTGCAGCCAGAAGCCCGACTGCAGCCCGGGCGGGCACACACAGGCGCACATGTTTCCAGCGCCCGTTTGCGTACTTCTACATCATGTAAACGTCACAGTCAGGCGCCCGTTTTTAAATCCTCGATTTCGCGAATTAGTAAACGGGCGGGCTGCGGAAGGATACTTGTTTACAAACAAATTTCTTTACAAAACATGTGTCGGAAATGGCTTGATAAAAGTTTTTTAATATTTTAGTTAACTTTTATATTAAGGATACTCGTATCATTTCATAAAATAGATACATATAAGTATAAAAGTATTGTTTACAATTGTCAGCTGATCCGACGGGCGCGCTCGGCCGTTTCCAGGTACTCAAATTTCCTGTTCTCTGATTGGTTAATGTATTTTTTTTCAATTCGAAGCGTTTCCGAGTCGATTTTGCACACGGGCTGCACTCGGGCTTCTGGAAACGCAGCTTATATCATTTATGTGAAACGTGTTCCAATATGTTTATTCCTGCAATCGTACATTCAAAATTTATGCCGTTCGGACTTCAGACTCGCAGTCTCTTATTGCAAGTTGATTGAAGAGTTAGGCTTGTCAATTTGTTTGTAATTTTTATTTAATATTTTTTGAAGTTTTATTTTTCAAATTAACTTTAACAAATATACAAATATAACACTAAAAGTGATTCATTAGTTCCAAAAGATTCCGAAGAACATTTAAATTAATGCAACAAACTGGTGTAAGTCCGAATTAATAACTTCTGGGAAATTTTTTGAACTTATTTGCTCACTGTGACAGCAATTTTAAACTTTCGTTTCTATGCAAATTTCAAAATCTTTACCTTTGTTTAACTTTAATTTTTATACAATTTAAAAGTTACAGATGAAGAAGCACCGAATCGACATAAAAACTATATCAACAGTAATAGAATGTATTATGTGTATAACTATTTCTGTTTTTGTTTATGTCTTCAAATGTACCGATGTATCGTATGTATCGGCGATACAATACCGAGTACCGGTATCGCCCAAACGTTTTTTCAAAGTACCGAGTATAGGTATCGCCCAAAAGAATTTACAAGTATCGATGTACCGGTATCGCCCGCAATTCATGCGTACCAGCCCATCACTGTATATAGCAGCAGCAGCAATAAGGTTAGCATACAGAGCTGTTATGTATTGTTATATATATATATATATATATATATATATATATATATATATATATATATATATAGTATATATATATATATATATATATATTAGGGATACACATCAGAAAAGAGGCCGATACTGATAATGATACTCTATTTTTTTAGGTGCCGATACCGATACCGATACTTAATTAATATAAATAAATACACAGTAATAAGAAAGAACATTTGTGCACTGCTAGCAAACTCAAGATTGCATTCCCTGTACAAACAATACTTAGTCATTTATATTTCATATTTATTTATCAAGCATATTTATTTTATAAATTAAAATAGTACCTTTAGGAATAATAATTGCAAATATAATATTAATAACTTCTTTATGTTTGTGTGTTTATTTAAAAATATTCCATTTCCATTTTCAAGTGAGTTTATTAAAGTTTAGCTACTAGCTTTATGTTTTAACATGATTATAATTTAAAAGAAGATTCTTTAATCTGCTACAATATAAAGAATAAAATAATAAAGAAGAGACCTCAACTAATCAGCCGAAAAGTTAAAAATAAAAACGCTATTACTCAAACATGACATAATAAAATACTTCTTAAGATAGATATCATTCAACACTCAAATTCAAAATTCACAAATTGTGATAAAAATTAAGCTTGACTAGTATCTGCGGTAGACTGTCTTTTGGGGTGTTTAAGATTCCTACCTAAACTACACTCTTTAAATACCGCCTCTCTCTTCTCTCTCGACTGATGAAGGAGGTGCTTGATAATTATTTGCCTGCAAGCACTGATAATAATGAAAAACTCTTTGGCCCATTTTCATGCCACTGCATGATAGATTCCTCTCTGTAGGTAGTATCTCATGTTTTTCTGCAGAGCTCATCTCCTTTTACAGACTGCAAATTTGAATTATCTTTGCTCCTCGATGACTGTCTCTTCAGTTTTTACGATGAGGTTCCCTGGTGTGATTAATGAGATGTCAATGCAATTTCGGCCATGAACTTGTCAAAGTCTAACATATCCAAATCCTCATCTTCAGTAGGTTTATTTGCTGAAAAGCCACCATCGTCAGTAACCATCAGTGCTGTTGCCAGGGGGCTGCAGATAAGGCGGCTTCCACTTCTCTCTGTCTTTTTTTTTTTTGTCAAGCGAGTAAGCTCCTTTGTTATGCTATTTTAATGCATTCTAGAAGTGGTTCACCTTCGGGGGTGCCATTCTTGTGGGGTTTCAGCTAGCTTAGGGAATTCCTTATTAGAACCTTTTATTTATTTATTTTTTTACAGTTGTCACCGCCGCTCACGGGCAGAACCCTATTCAAGGAATGGGTGTTGAACGCTCAAAATCCATCTAACGCAACAATTACGCAGATGAGCACAGACGCAGGCTTTAAAGTGAGGGAAATTAAATTGAGTAGGGAAACACAGATGATGGAAGAGAATTTTCAGAACAGAGGTGGCAGAAAGAAAGAAGCACCGCAGCGAACCAGTTCGAGTTACTAACATCAACACAAACTCATGTGCCGACATAGCACCCCTTTGTGCTACGAGGGCGTCGTAAAGGTGGTGGTAAGCGAGTGGATAGTTCCCTCGAGCACTTGCCTCTTCAGTACCTATAGAAAAGGGATAAAGCACCAACATCGCTCCGCAAATATAAAAGGTCAATGAACTAGAAAGTACAGGACAATTTATGAAGCCTTTTGGCCTTGACTCGACCCTATCCAAAAAGCCGGATGAAACCAGAGCCCCTGCCCCCACAGATATGAGAACTCCATACAAGGGCTGATGAGACCCTTGTATAGGTGGAGCAACTGAGAAGAGAAAAAAAGGCTCGCACTCTAAACAGAACTCCCAGTTTCTTTTGAGGCCGCCCTAGCAACCACTGTGATTTGAGGTTTTCAAAACATTTTTTTGTTTATGTTAAGGCCAAGGATGTTTATATTGTCAACAGGAGAGACGAGAGAACCGTCGAAAGAGATAGAAAAGTTAAGTGTCTTAGAGAGAGAGATTTGTGTAGTTGGTCACAATTCGTAAATCTCACGCTTGGAGACGATCTAAATCCCCTGAAATTTATCCAGATCATGAGAATAGAATTGAAAGATTAAGACGAGAGGCAAATTAGAAGTAAAGAGGGAGCAGAATTGATATGAGTTGAAGAATGAAGGGTCAAGTCACTCGATATATGCAGTGGATAGAGTTAGATGTGCAGGTGAGAAGATCATTGATGAAAAGCAGGAATAAAGTAGGAGATAAAACAGAACCCTGAGGAACACCACTATTGACAGAAAAAGAAGAAGTCGCCCCATTAACAGCAGCCGACGTTGAGCGATTTGAAAGAAAGCTAGACATAAGAGATTCCAGATGATCTAAGAAGTGAGAGTTGAGAAGGGTTTCAAAGATCTTAGAAAAAATACAAGTGAAAGCTATAGGGCGATAGTTAGAAGGATCAGAGCAGCATCATTTTTTCGGAATAGGTTGGACATATGCGCGCTTCCAACACTGAGGGAAAGTGCTAGTATTGAGGCATAGAAAATATAGTTGAACGAGGGGTGGGGTCAGCATGGAAGCACACTTCCTAAAAACTCGTAGAGGAATGCCATCCGGGCCACCCGCCTTCCTAACGTTCATAGATTTCAGGAGCTCATGCACCCGATCAAATGAAATGACAGGTAAAGGCATAGGACACCTGAGAGGAGAACTAGGAGGAAGAGGAATACCAGAATCGTCCAGGGTTGAATTAGAGGAAAATAGGGGGCGAAGAGATGATTGGCCTTTTCAGTTGGAGTATTAACAACAAAATCATCAGAGCGAATAAGAGGAGGAAAGGATGATTTACAGAAGTTGTTAGAGATGTTTTTGGCAAGAGGTCAGAGAGATTTGTCAGTAGGAGAACCAAGGAGGTCAGTGCATTTTCGTTTAATGAAAGTACGCTGCTCGTCGAAGAGATCCCTGCAACGCTTCTAGCTGAATGAAAATTGGCAAGAGTGATAGGAGAACGAGAATTTTTCCACACCCGATAAGCATTGTCTCTAGCATGAATGGCCAGGAAACAAGCACGATCGAACCATGGATTTTAAGGAGAAAAAGATTTAGTCCAAGAAGGAATGAACCTGCTCATCCCATTAACAATTACAGTTCCCACTTTATCGGCAGAATCTGAAGCGTCTTAAGAGTCAAAGCAGTCACTTCAATTATAGTTAGCGTAGAAGCAACGCAATGCCCCCTAATCGGCCTGATCAAAGTGCCAGAAAAACCGCATAGGGCAGGATGGAGATGTTGGAGAGAAAGTATTACAATTAAGTGATATAAGGTTGTTGTCAGATTTACCGATAGGAGCGAAGGTGGTGTATTTATAGAGAGAAGGACTAGTGGTGAAACATAGGTCAAGTGTGTTCAAGAATCGGTTGGGACGATCACGGAATGTGTGTAGGTTATTTAATCAGTTGCTCCAGATCGTTGAGAATACTGAATCATTCGGCTTCCTCCCCACCTAAATCAGTACGAGAGGAACCCAACAATTCAGTTTTGTGTACATTGAAATCCCCTAAATGGAGGACCTCAGTATTTGGATGAGAAGATATAACAGTCTTGTGAGAGGTAGTAAGGTAATCAGCAGTTTAGACTGCGAGACTTTTTTTCCTCTCCACAGTTACTCCAGTTATACAAGGGCCTCATCCGCCCTTGTATGGAGTACTGCTCTCAATATCTGGGGGGGCTCAGGTTTCACCCGGCTTTTGGATAGGGTCGAGTCAAAGGCAAAAAGACTTATAAACTGTCCGTTTCTTTCTAGTTCACTTGACCCTCTATCTTTGCGGCGCGATGTTGGTGCTTTATCTCTTTTCTATAGGTACCGTAGCGGCAAGTGCTCGAGGGAGCTTTCCACTCGCGTGCCACCACCTTTAAGACGCCTTCGTAGCACAAGGGGTGCTGTGTCGGCACATGAGTTTTGTGTTGATATTAGCAACTCCAGACTAGTTCGCTGCGGTGCCTCTTTCTTTCCTGCCACCTCTGTTCTGAGGAATTCTCTCCCATCTTCTCTGCTTCCTACTTAATTTAATCTCCCTCACTTTAAAGCCCACGTCTGTGCTCATCTGCGTGATTTGCGTTAGTTGAGGTTTTGTTGATTATAACACCCCCTCCTTGAATAGGGCTTTGCCCATGAGCAGTGGTGATAACTGTAAAAAAAAAAAAAAAAGGCATGAAAATCTGTTCTGTTAGGAGAACAGTAGCAGAAGCATAAGAATATTGTAGTAGAAGGAAGAAAGATTTTAAGCCACAGAACATCGAAGTTAGGAGATTCGAGATTCTCGAGACGTGTTATAGGAATGTTTATATTTACATAGGCACTTACTCCATCCTTCAAACGGAAATTATAAAATAAGTTATAGTTGGATATATTAAACGAGTTGAAGGATGAATTCTTAGCCATCTGGGTCTCAGACAAGAGCATAAAATTAGGTTTAGAGTTAGAGAGGTAGTATTCCATGTATGCAGAGTTAGAGTGCAAGCCATTGATGTTGGTAAAGTCAAAAGAAAGCCACGCCTGTGCAAATCTGCTATCATACACGCACCCGCAATCACAAAAAAAAAAAAAAAAAATAAATAAATAAAAGACAGAAACAAACAAAAACCAAAGGAGAAATGAGGAAAAATTATTCGTACGCTAAAACCTAAATTTAAAACCTGAAATTTTAAAATGGTAAAACCCTATTTACAGCAAATATCTAAAATATGAATAATCCAGAAAGTTTAAAAACACTAACGCACTCACACGTTCTCACGAAATAAGGCGTTAAAAAATACTATTGATCAACTATTAAAAAGTAGATAAATCTGTATAAATTATAATAATGGCTGTCCAAATAGGTAAATTTTACGCTAAAGACCAAGTTGGAGAAACACTAAAAATCTAAGTTAAAAAGGAAATCGAGGAAAAAAAAAACATAACTTGGGACTAGCTATCTATATGGAACTAGATTTATTATTTAATCTAAAAGTTTTCATAATTTTTCATCCAAAAAGTAAGAGGTATTTGAGCAGATCGCCATTTTTAACTCGATACCGATACCATCAAAAATGGCCGATACTACCGATACCGATACCGATACTATCGGTACATCCCTAATATATATATATATATTTTTTATTATTATATATATATATTTTTTGACATATATATATATTATATATATGTTGCTTATTATTATTATATATGTATATTGCTACTATATATATATACATATATATACATATATATATCGGTATATATATATATATATATATATATATATATTATATATATATATATATATATATATATATATATATATATATATATATATATATATATATATATATATATATATATATATATATATATATATATATAAAAATACTCTATATATATATATATATATATATATATATATATATATATATATATTAATATATTATAGCAAATATAGATACAGATATATCGGTATATCCCTATATATATATATATATATATATATAATTTTTGTGGAACAATTTATTCCATAGAAAATAATAGGAACTTTAAAAATGTGTTGTTCCGAAAATCGCTTATATTGTATATCTTTACTGTATATAATCCGAGCGAGAGATGTGTCAGCGTTAGTAGGCTTAATAAATCCTTTACGTTGGAATCCAAACAAATTTTGTTCCAGTCTGATTTTTTTTTTGTCCTTTGAGCTTCACATTTATTCTCTAAATTTCGATCATTTTTGCAATTTCAACTGATCGTTTTTCAAAACATTTTCATTGGCATTAATGTGAATTATAATATATATATAGGGGTTATGATATATATATATATATATATATATATATATATATATATATATATATATATATATATATATATATATATATATATATATATATATATATATATATATATATATATGAGTTTTTATGTTTATTTCAGCGCGTTGTATTGGCTTGGGCTTATGTGTTCATTGCTTGTCCTGCACAGCTTTTGTCTACCTATCTGAAGATCTATTGCATGAGCATGCACGCTGATGTCCAAGCTATGTTATGAGCACTTTTTATTGTTTATTTCTTTTATATAACTAACTCTTGTTTCTGTCTTTCCAGGTGTGGATGGTTGGGTATTTGGCCCAAGAATTATCTAAGTAAAGAAAGAATAGGGATTTGTAAGGTTTCCTCTTTAGGTGGAACACCGAGTAGGGAGGAATAGAAACTACCGGTGTAAGGGAGAGTCAAAGTTCAAACTCTTTTGTTGGTTTTTACTCAAGCAGGAACTTAATCAGAAACATGGAGGGAAGTATTCCTGACAAGTGCGTGCCCCCGAAGAGCTTGACCGACCACCCAAACACGTCAATTCAAGACCAAATGGCCTTCCGTTGGAAGAAGTCTTGATGCAAGATCCGGAGATGTAAGAAATGAAATTGGAAAACAGGCGAAGCTGTTTAATTCCCCCTCCGTGGCCACCGGATAGCGCGCAGAGCCTAAACTTTACTCCAACGCGGGTAAGACACAGGGACTGCTCGTGTACCCGTACCTTCGGATATTCGTCCGAAAAGAAAGACCGAGATTAGTAGAAGGGAATGATGATCACTTGAATCCTTGAACCATTAACATTAGAGAATGGATAACAGCAACGAAACATCGGTGATGGTGAAATTCCCTTGAATGATGTTAAAACAAAGGGGATGTAGAAGAAAAAAAAATCAGTAATTATCTGATCCTCAAAAATAAAATACATACACATTAAATAAGTAAATAAGACAATAAATAAGTAAGACAGCGGATAATGAAGAGAAAGAATACTTCTTACTTTTATTAAGTAAAGTAAAGAAATTCTAAATATTTACAAAAACACAATTAAGTCCGTATTAATTAATTCAGAACTATAAAGGCTTTACTTTATTAGTAATTTGTTTTTGGAAATTGAAAGATCCATAAATCTCCTCTATGAAACAAACTAAACCATCAACTAAGAAAACATAAATTTAAACTATCCTCCAACCACGACAATGAATTGAAATGACCCTAATTTGGAACTATCCTCCAACCACGACAGTGAATTGAAATGACCCTAATTTGGAACTATCCTCCAACCACGACAGTGAATTGAAATGACCTTGCCTTATTTAATAATTATTCCATTAAGACCCTTGAAAAATAAATAAACCCAAGACTAAAATGTTAACGCAATAAAGAACAATTCCGCTTATCTTAAAATAATTTGTTGCCTCTCAAAAGAATCCCCAGTTCCGGCAAAAATTTGTCCAAGGTATAGAATTGTTAGACAAGACTAATCCCAAGACTAAGATTTGTCTAAAACTGAGAGATTCAAATTAACATAACATAAAGCAACAAAACATAAAAACTGGTCTCCAACATAAAAATGAAGCATCAACACATAAAATGATCCGAGACAAAAATTTGATCCAAGACAAAAAATAACAGCCTCAAAAATAAAGTCTCAAAAATAAAACCTGGAAAGGAAAATACACTATATTAGGTATTTTCATCCATGAAATAGTAATTTAATTATATTTCAATTCTTAAGTGATCTTGAAAACTTGAATTTATATGATAAACTAAATATATCTGATAATTTCTCTGCATGACAAATATTATGAAAACTAAATGACCTTTTAACATTAATAATAAAATAATTACACTGAAGACCTACCCTATTAATTGGTCAATTATCTGTGAGGGTTTTATGTGTCTTTTGAATGGAGAAGATCTCCTACAAAAGAAGACATAAAACTACTTTATAAACCTAAACATCATATATTAACTTTCATATATCAATAATTATTAGTCAAATAGATATTATTCTCTAACATCTTCATAACATAATCATACCTTATAAGTTCTGATATAATCCTATGAATTCTGATATAATCTTTAGTAAATTCCGATATAATATTATTTCAACAAAGTATATTCTGCAGACAGGTTTTATCATATATACATAACTGTTAGAAATTTCTAAAATTGCTGAAACATGTAAACAAACAAAGATATAAAACTGCATAAATCAAAAAAAATAAGTAAATCTTCATGTACACATAATGCCTAATGTAACTTAGGCATACATTTGTGTGCATGTAATAAACAAACATAAAATAAATATTAACCTAACTTCAAATGAATGAAACCCATTTCTCTAATCATTATGACAATATTAATGAGACAAAACCAAATATAACATGATAAATTTTGGTTTTGTGGGGGTGAAAATGATCCCCCTTACATCCCCCCGCACCAAACCTATGCCCCCGCTACTAATCAATCATAATGATTTTCACGTGGCAACGATTTAGGCGGAGTGATGTAGGAGATACTTCCATAATTGCCATTAATATCCTACATATATATACAAACTTTTGTCATTCATTTGACTAAGGCATAATTGAGTAATTAAGGTATCCATAAAGCAACCAAGATAACTAAGGCAAGTAAGACTAAGTCAATTCAATTCAAAAATATTATAATAAACTATATTTAAATCCATATAAATAAATATTTATCAACAAAATTGAGTAAACAAAATCCTACGCAAAAACGTAATAAAGATGTTCTGAAGGATAATACATCAGTTTCTATAATATTATTAATTAATATGTTATATATTATTATTACCTACCAATAAGGTATCGACTAAGAGAATTCAATTTGTTTCAGTAATAAAAATAATTTGCATGATAAATAAGTCTTACACAATATTTTTAGATTTCCATATTAAAATATATGATTATCAACAAAGATATGCAATTTAATATGCGTTCAATTAAACTATTTTTAATAAGAAGTTATTTACAGATTTACAGAGTAGAAATTTTTTAAGTACGGGATTTATACATTAATATTTAGTATGGGGATAAGCCGAATTCTGCACTCTTTTTTCTTCGTCTACTAGGGAATGTAGTTCATCGAAGAAGCGTTCTCTATG
>JABUQX010105342.1:0-12500 GCA_015478945.1 Trachelipus rathkii
GAGAGAGATACACCACGATTTAAAATGTGACATATCCGCAAAGTATTCTTAAGAGATATAATCTTTGGACAATTCTGACCTAGGTAGATACGAGTATATTGCACTTGTAATAATAGTTTACACATCTAATTTTAACGAACATCAGATAGATTGTTGCGGAAAATTTTCTATGTCTGCTATTAATATCATTTACATATCCTACTTCGTATCCTCTCTTTCAGTTGTATAGGAATTCATTAACAGTTGTAAAATCGGAGTTTATTATAGGATACGTAAACAAAGACCTGAACGGAAGAGTTATATGATGATGATCGTACACTCTTCCATGGATTATATATGACAACTGATTATAATTCTAGCTTCAGCTTTTATATAAGTATTAAAACTTAGCAGGATAAACTCGCAATACACAGTAGCTGCTTATTTTTCTTTGCCTATCGTAGCAAAATTTTTCAAATTTATATTATGAGTTTCAGGTTGACTTACTTTTGTATTTACTGTTTTATAAATCCGCTTTTATTCTTTTTCACATGTAAATCTCAGAGTAATATAATTTAAACTATACGACTGAATGGTCGATATTGTGAATTTAAAACTTCCGTAGTCCATTCCGGAATTCATACCTTTTCTAACCTTTCTTCTGTTTCGGACTATACTAATCGTTTTACCTTATTCCTGAATTATTTTTATTTTGTATTTCTTTTCACGCATATGCCATTTCTAATTTTGACATTATAAAGGAGTTGACTTTTAGTTCTTATGGTAGACCTGTTATAAACAATTAAGCAGATTCGTCCGTATATAATAGTATTTAAAAGTATTCATTTTAGTAAAATACCTATGATGCGTTCTTTTTAATAGACGTTGGATCTTTCAAACTATTGCCAGTTTGTTTACGGAAAATGTTTGTAATAGCTTAACGATATCCCAGCGCAGCTTCACTGAACTTCTCTGCGCCTTGAATTCATTCCTTGATCTGTCCAAAATGATTTAGGTGTCCTCCGTCGTCTTCTATAATTTCAAGTAGGCAGCATTGGCAAGTGTAGCTGATCTTTTTTCTTATTGGCTTCACCACAAGTATCGTAGCGATGACGTCATTGTAAATAAGTATATATTGAGAAACCTTCATTATAAGACTGTTTTAATCATTTCGCGATAATCATAATGCTATCTGAGCTGCGGAGATATGGTTTTTCGTGTAGGAAATTTTTTTCTTACAGGTTTATGTAGAGAGTAAATGCCTCTTCACCCTCTAAATATGCTTTTAACTCTTTTTTTCTCAATATTAGGATATCGCTTAAAGCAAGCTATGAAACCCCATATAACTATTTGGCTCGCGACTCAAGCTTAACGGAGTAATCCTAAATCCAACTACCTCCTTCCGCTCCAAGTTGGTCTACTCAACACCGTGTAAGCGTTATAGTATTATATACTATATATATATTATATATATATATATATTATTATATATATTAATATATATATATAGATATATATTACAAATATATATATTTGTCACAAAAATGTGATATTAGGTCACAAGGGATAAAGAAGAGAAAAAGATTTAAATAACATTGTATTTATACACAAACATTACAGCTATATAAATTATATATAATATAAAGTATGATTGCGAATTACGTTAAATCTATGCCTATTATAAGGTGTTTTTCTTGTTCGTTCTCTGGTAACACGTTTAATTTATCTGATGCGTAGAAAGTGCTGATGGGAGGACTTGAATCCACGTATTGGCTGTAATCGGTGGGATATTATCTAGAGTCTGCTAATCGGTTTGTATTTAGATTAAACTTCTGGGAAATTATAGTCTGAGTTTTGTTGATATCATTTTCCATCCTTTTACAGGGCTTGTCTTCGCAGTTAAGTGAGAAGATAGCTATCAATCACAATATTTGGAACTTTTTAATTTCATCATCAATTCAGAATTGCCTCTTCATTCAAAGTTATTGGGTCTTTTAAATGATTATATAAAATTCTGATTTAGCACTCAATAGGTAATTCTTCCTCTAAGGATATTTTTGAACATTTATCTTCATTTTAACTTCAAGTTTTCTTCATTAGGATATCTAATTATGGTTACGCGGGATACTGTAGGGATGGATGTAGGTGCAAGTCTTTAAGATCTATCATTTTGTATGGCATGCTTGGTATAAGATGCGTTTGCTCAATGGATGCTTAATGTTGAATTTAAATATTCTTGGGGTATCCAACTTTTCTTTCTCTTTTATCTGGTTCAACCTTTAGGATATATAAGCTATGAGGTGGAGGCTGCGAAAAAGCTAATGAATACGTTCACAATATAGGATCTGTTGTGCAACGCTGTTGTTGCCTCGATGTGAAAGAGGTTGTCATGCAGTTGTGGGCAATATCTGTCGTATATGGGGTTGTGAATGATGAACTGTGTGTTGGATTTTGCAGCAAGGTGGGCAATAACTTGGCATATGAGAGTTAGTAATGATGAAATAGAGGAACTGAATTCTGTACAGATGCTGTAATTATTATAACTTCATTTCTCATACTTCATTATATGAATACAGCAACTTCTTATTAGGGGACAAAAGCATTAGATATCAGTGAGCTTATAACGGAGACAGAGTATGTAGGAAGTAACTCCTCCCTCTGTAGTAACTTTTTTTTATTTTTCAGATTTTATGTTGAGGAGAGTTTTTATATGATGTTCTCTATAAGACGTAGCTTTATAATATATAAAAAGGAACATTTCCTTATAAGATTGTTAAAACAGACTTCATACACACTGGATGAATTTTCATCTCACTAATTATACGTTTTCAGAAGGTTTTCGCTTTTTTAATTTTTTATAAGAAGGTAATATTTGCAACTAGAGCACTGTCATCTTATTCAGGGTATAGCTAACAGTTTGCTATCTCATAGGGATTGGTTGGTACGCGAGCAACACTCTTGTGCGTGTTTTTTGGGGTGAAAGTTCACACATCAATAACCGTGGGGGGGTCGAAGTAACCTCTTTATATACTTTACCAGAACTCTTTCCTTGACGGGAAACTTTGAGTTGCCAATCATTGAATTTGACTCATGTTCTTTTTGGCCAAACAACAGCAAATATGTGTATGTTTAAGTAACAGCTTCGCATATGCGTGCTTTGATGAAAAATATTCTGCGTTATAAAAATACAGGAGATATTTAGATGGTGGAGAATAAGACTGTGAACGTGCATATACTATTTTCTGAATTTCAATTTTGTGCATTAAATTCATCTTAATACATAATTTTTGTGGTCGTGTATATTGTACACAGGATCTAATTTCGTATATATCGTTATTGAAAGTTGAATACATATTTATATATTTTAAATTTTCGGATAAATTATAACACCATATTTATTTATTTACGAGGGGTTGCTCAAAATATCTCATTTTCTTTAACATATTTAATAATGAAAGGTTTTATCACACTTAGGCCAGTACAGACATGTAGCGGACTTCGGACGATTTTCTCCACATCCTACCCGTCAAATTAGATAATTGAATAATGAGTTATTAAGTTGTAAAGCAGTAAAATATATGTTTTTAATAAAATTTCGTAGAATTTTATTAAAATAAAATGTTTATTATATACGGAAAGCTCGTGATGTTTTTTTATTCTTACCATACAACACTAATGATAAAAAAGTATTAAGACAAAAATAAAAAATATAAATAAATAAAAGTAATTTAGCAAACTCACCCATATAAAAGAAAACATAATGTTAATAATATGGAGTTAAAAACTAGTAAGCAGAAAAGTTAAAAGCAGTAAAGCAAGAAAGTTAAAGGAGTAAGCAGAAAGTTAAAGCGTAAAAGTCAGAAAGTTAAAGCAGTAAGCAGTAAACAAAAGCATACTTATCCCTAGGTGTTAGGTAACACCTCTATGGATTTACTGTATTAATGTAAAATAGTTAAACCATTTTAGCAGAGAGTTGAGGCATCCCAGGAGATATTTAAAAAGCAGTAAAACATATGAGTTAAAAGCAGTAAAGCAGTAAACAAAAGCATACTAATCCCTAGGTGTTTAGGTAATAACACCTCTATTAATTACTGATTTACTGTTTTTAAGGTATGTTAAGTATATGTTTTTTTAATAAAATTTCGTACAAATGTAGTAAAAATGAATGACTCATAGTATGTTTGAAAAGAATTCTTTGAATAGTTTACATTGATATCACATTTTTCGTTCGCGCGGTAATATTGCGTCTGCGACGCACGCGGGCGCGGGTAAGGCGGGATATGGCACTGCGGGGCACGCGGCGGCGGTTCCGGAAATATTGGGAGGCTGCGGGCGCACGCGGCGGGCGGTAATAGTTGCGCCTGAGGGCAGCGCGGGGCGGTTTTCGCGGAGTGGCTGACCGCGACGCGGTCTGAAAGTTTGCGGGCCCTGGTCTCAAATGTGTAGCTCTTTAGATACTTATTCAGTCGTGTATAAAGTGTTAAAAAATATACTAACTCATAGTAGGAAGCATTCTAGCAACTTGTATAGATTATGATTCCTCATACCCTATAACCTAGGGGTAGATACCAATATTAGGCTATTCTTGGCTCAGGGGAGGCTAGAAAAGGCTTGAAAAAAGTGCCACTCAGTTGGCACTATGTGGCATTCTCAACTACTGCTCATTTGGCCACTGCATGTGGCAGCTCATGTGGCCTCCTTGGCACTCACTTGATACCTTGGCACTCAATTGGCACTCCTTGGCACTCACTTGGCACTCGCGCACTCACCTTGCACTCATCTAATACTCATAGAAAACTAATAGAACATCACTAGATACTGGTTGGGACACGAGTGGCCAAAAAATAGGCGTGGGTCAAAATTGACCCATGGTAAATGGCAAGGTCAAGGCCGAAATATCATGGTCAAACAAGGTTACAGACATCAAAAAAAGGGCTAAGCCCTAAGGAAGAGACAGAAAATATTACCGTGGGTCAATTTGACCAATAGAAGACAAGGGTTGTCGAAATTGAGATAGAGATATAGCCACCTGGAAGACAAAGGGCTAGCCAAATTACGGGAGCAAACATGCACGAAGAACCAAAAATATAGATAGAGAGAGAAATAGAGAGAGAGAGAGACAAGCGGTTTTGGTCAAAATTAGGGTGGGCCAAATTGACCCCATGGAAGACAAAAGGTAGCCAAAAACATACCAGTGGCACAAAAATTGACCCATGGAAGACAAAAGGGTAGCCAAATTACCGTGGGCAAAAAATGAACCATGGAAGATAAGGGTTGGATCGAATATGCATCCGAGCTCAAACAAGTTAAAAACTCAAAAGGCTAAGCCCTAAAGGAAGAATCAAAAATCTAGGTAGCAAAATGACCATGGTCGAAAAAAGAATTAGGGGGGCATAAAGGGGGAATACGTCAACGGTTGCTGACGCAAGCGTTGGCGCAACTCTTCTTCGAAGGGTTGCAAAATTTAGAGTTGCCGAAAAAATTAGGGTTGCAAAAATAAGGGTTGCCGAAAAAATACGTGGGACAAAAATGACCCATGGAAGACCAAGGGTTGGTCGAAAAAAGGTCAGGCCCAAAAAACGTGAAGGCAAAAAAGGTTAAGGTCAGGTAAAAATTCGAGCTCAAAAAGGTCGCAGGTGCAGAAAGGTAAAAAAGGCGCGGTCATTTACGTCAAATGGTCCCTACTACTAAATGATAATAATATAATAATATAAATGATATAATAAAAATAATAATAATAATAATAATAATTAATAATAATAATAATAATAATAATAATAATAATAAATCATAATAATAATAATAATAAAATAATAATAATAATAATATAATAATAAGTTAAATAATAATAATAATAATAATATAATCTTCTTTAATCCAAGAGGGGGTGACTGAAATATCTTTAAAGTTTAAACGAAATATATTTTAATCTTTTGTCACTATTAAATAAACCTTCACAAATAAACACCCACTCATCACACACCCACGCCCTTGCAATAATCTTAATAATTATCTTTCTTTCCTTAAAAAATAGTAAGTAATGAATAATCTAATAATATAATCATAATAATAATAATAATAATAATAATAATCAATAATAATTATAATAATAATAATAATATATTAATAATAATAAATAATAATAATAATATTACTAATATTATAATATTATTATATTTAATAAATATTAATAATATTAATAATATAAAATAATAATATAATAATGATATAATAATAATAATAATAATAATAAATAATAATAATCAATATTAATAATAATAATAAATAATACATAATAATAATAATTATAATAAGCTATAATAATAATAATAAAAATATAATAAAATAATAATATAATAATAATAATAATAAATTAATAAAAAAATAAAATAATAATAATCATTATAATTAATAATATATAATACTAATATAATAATAATAATATAATAATAAAATAATAATATAATAATAGTGAAATATATTATTTATATTATTATTTTATTTATTAATTATTATTTATTATATATTATTTTTATTATTATTATTATTATATTATTAAATATTATTATTATTATATTATTATTATTATTATTATTATTATTATTCTATATTAATATTATTAATTATTATTGTTATATTATTGCTGGTATTACCGTGTGAATTCTTTTATTATTATTATTGATTATTATTAATATTATAATAGAATGTTTTTTTTGTGTTATGAAAAAACTCGTTTTATAGTATATTACCTGATCTGGGATAGTCACTTAGATATTAAGAACAATAATGCTAATTAACTGTTATTATGATATTATTCTCAATTATACAATTAAATTACTATTAGCAAAAAGAAAAGGCATCAGTAAATTGATACTTAAATATAGTTGTAATTAAAATTATGAAATATAATAGGTATTTGCGTGGCTCAAAGGAACAACATGTGTTGCATTAAGCATAATAACATTTAGATAGAGGACAGTTGCATCTTGATTTTCTTGTTTTATTGGAAGTGTAATCAGGAAAAATAGTTGAAAATGGAGATGAATTTGTTAATGCTAATCTGAATAAAAATTTGTTATTTTGGATTATTATATTATTATTTATTATTATTCTTCTCATTCAAACTGACTGTATGATTATCATTTTCCTACATATTTTTGTTTTTTATTATTATAATTAATTATATTTGTTAATGCTGGTATTATTATTATTATTTTTATTTTTATTGGTTTATTATTATTATTATTATTATTATTATTTATTGTTATTCTATTATTAATTATTATTATTATTATTTTTATTATTATTTTTTATTTTATTATTATTATTATTATTATATTATTTATTATTATAATTATTATATATTTTAATTATTATAAATTATATACTTCTTTATACATTTTTTTCGAATAGTTTGGACCGAAAAACTTGAGAAATTTTTAAATTTCAGCAACATTTTTTATATATTAGAAATTAGGAGTGAAAAGAAATAAAAATACTAAGTAAAATAATAAATAATAATATCAAATAATGAGATAATAATAATAATCATAGTGATAATAATAATATAGTAATAATTAATAATATAATAATAATATATAATAATAAATAATGAATAATAATAAATAATATAATAATTATAATATATAAAATAAAAATAATAATATATAATTATGATAATAGATAATACATAATACAACTATAATTCAGAGACATCAACAAACATAGGCATAATAAAAAGAATAATGATAATATAATAATGAATAAATATAATAATATAATATAATAATTATATAATATAATAATAATGATAATAATAATAATAATAATAATTAATAATAATAATAATAATAAAATAAAAATAATAATATAATAATAATAACATTAAAAATATGTATTAATATTAATAATTACAAAAATAAGCGGGATTGAATTACGATCATATAATTTATCATTAATAATATAATAATAATAATAATAATAAATAATAATAAGTAGATAAAAAATAAAAATAATTAAACATAATGCAGATTTCTTTAGCTTTAAAAGGATAGTTCAAAGCCGTGTTGCTTCAAGGATTATTTATTTGACTGCTTTGAAAGTATAATTCTTAAAATGGACAGTGATATAGTTTTTGTCCAGTTTTTCACAAGGAAAGGTAGATTTATTACATATTAACTGGAAATATCAAGATAATTTAAAGTATATTATAGTTTGAAGTAGCTTTCAAAACACTTTAATAGTTAAATGTTTTCCTAATATATAATTAAATCGTTTTTTGCATTCTATATACTTAAGGATACTTGTTCAATTTGAGTTCATTTTAGAACCCCAATAATTCCTTCCTCCTGCATTTCAAACGACAAAATTGTTGTTTCCATTCTTAACTTTAGCAAGTTGACTCTATATATATAGTTATATTATATATAATATATATATAATATATAATATATATATTAGTGATGTATTAATAGTAATATATAAATATATATATATATATTATTACTAGCATATATATATATATATTATATATATATAATATATATATTATATATATATATATATATATATATATATATATATAATATATATATATAACAACTATTATATACCATATATATATATTTATATACAGATTATATATATATATATATTATTATTATATATATATAATATATATGTTATATATATATATATTATATAATATATTATAGTATATATTAATATATATAAATTATTATGTATATATATTTCTTTTCCTTTTAACGTGCTTAATCTCCTTCTCAGAGGGTAACCCAGGGGGAATACAGGAAATCGAACTTTAAGGCAGGCTATCCCAAACCAGCGCCACCACGTGTTCGCAGTCGAGTTTTATTTCTTGCCCCCAGGAAGATAAAATTCGACTGATATGATGAGGGTTGATCTAGAATCCTCTCATCCTAGTTCGGCGAATCAACGCTCTAAACACGAGGATTTCATATATATTATATATTATATAATATATATACTATATATATATAGTATATATATAATAATATTATATTATATATATATATATATATATATTAAATAAATGTTTAAATATTTTATTTTATAGTGGTCACTCACCACTCAGGGCAGAAGCACTATTACAAGGAGGGGTGTTTGCGTCTTAGAGCTCAGCACCTAATGCAAATTACGGCAGATACACAGATGAAGCAAAGTTTTGAGTGAGGGAGAATTAAATTGAGCAGGAAAACACAGAGATGTAGAGAATCCACAGAAGAGTGGAGGAAAGAAGGAAGCACACGGCAGCGAACTAGCCGGAGTTACAATATCCACACAAAACTCAAGCGCAGACACAGCACCTTTGGTGGCTACGAAGGGGCCGTAAAGGTGGTGGTACGCGAGTTACAAGTTCCCTCGAGCATTGCCGGCTGCGGTACCTATAGAAAAGAGATAGTGCAACCAACTCACGCGCAAAGATAGAGGGTCTAAGTGAAGTGGAAGTAGTAACAGTTTATTTAAGTCTTTTGGCCTTGATTGACCCCTGTCAAGAGCCGGGTTGAAACAGAGCCACCTACCAGATATGAGGCGTATCCTTACAAGGGCGGATGAAGCCCTTGTGTATAGCTGAAGTAACTGAGAAGAAGAAAAGTTTCTGCAGTCTAAAGACAGATTCCCAGTTTTCTTTGAGGCCGCCGTAGCAACCATTGTGGTGTGAGGTTTCCAAGACATTTTTTTGTTAATGTTAAGGCCAAGGTGTTTTATATTGTCAACAGGAGAGACGAGAGAACGTCGAGAGATAGGAAAGTTGGAAGGTGTTTAGAGAGGAGATTTGTATAAGTTGAGTTTCAAAGAAGTTAAATTTCCAAGGTTATAGACAACCCCACCCCGGAAAATCTATTCCAATCTGCGAGAAAGAATAGAAATCGGAAGATTAAGACGAGAGGCCATTTCTAGAAGTAAAAGAAGGAGCTGAATTGGAACATGAAGTTGAAGAATGAAGGGTCGGAGTTCATCGGCATACTGAGTGGATAGCGTAAGTATGTGCAGGTGAGAAGATATTAATGAAAAGTAGGAAAAGCAGGAGATAAGACAGAACCCTGGAAGAACACCACAATTGAAAGAAAAAGAAGAATAAGTCGCTCCCATCAACAACAGCGATATTGAGCGATTTTGAGAGAAACTAGACATAAAGTAAGAAAAGAAGAATGGGAAACGCCAAAGGAGGGAGATTGGAGAGGCAGTGACGCGTGCATACCGCGGTCAAATGCTTTGGATGTGTCAAGCGCACACGCAAATTCTCCCATAGTTCTAAGCGGCAGAAAAACATAAACAGTAAGAATAGTGAAAGTATATCAACCAGTAGACTCGAGCACCGAAAGGCCGTACTAAGAATGATTAAGAAATGAGAAGTATGAGAAGGATTTCAAAGATCTTAGATAGATACAAGTGGAGAGCTATAGGGGATAGTTAGAAGGATAGAGGCGCTAACCTTTTTTCGGATCGGTTGGAATGTGATGCTTCAACAGCTGAGGGAGAAGTGTTTAGTATTGAGACATAGAGAATATAGTTGAATACGAGAGGATGGGCCCAGCCGGAGCAGTCAAATACTCGGGGAGAATGCATTCCGGGCCGACCCGCATCTATCGTTCGTAGATTTCAGTGAGCCATGCACCCCTCAATATGAATCACAGGCAAAGGCAATAAGGACAACGCTGAGAGAGAGGGAGGAAGAGGAATGTCAGAATCATCCAGGTTGAGTTAGAGGAAAATAGGAGGCGAAGAGATTGGCTTTTCAGTTAGGGAGAATTAGCAACAGAACCATCAGCAGAATAAGAGGAGGAAAGGCAGATTTACAGAAAGTTGTTAGAGATGTTTTTCTGGCAAGAGGCCAGAAAGATTTGTCAAGTAGGAGAACGCAAGGAGGTTAGCGCACGCTTCGTTTGATGTAAGCGCTGCTCGTCGAAGAGTATCCTGCAACGATTCTAGCTGAATGAAATTAGCAAGAGTGTAGGAGAACGAGAATTTTTCCACTCTCGAACGCACTGTCTTAGCCTGAAATGACCAGAGAAAAGCAGATCGAACATGATATTGAGGAGAGAAAGATTTAGTCGAAGAAGGAATGAACCTGCTCATCATCAATGATTACAGCTCCCACTTTATCGCAGAAGCTGAAGCGTCACCAGAGTCAAAGCAGTGATTCCATTATAGTTAGCGTAGAAGCAAATGGCCGATCAAAGTCCCAGAAAAAACGCGTAGGGCAGGATGGAGCCGTTGGAGAGAAAAGTATTAAAATAAGAGATATAAGTATTGTGGTCAGATTTACCAATAGGAGCGAAGGTGGTGTATTTATAAAGAGAAGGCTAGTGGATGAAACATAGGTAGTGTGTGTTCAACTGATATTGGTTGGGACGTCGGAATTGTGTTTGGTTTCTTTAATTAGTTGCTCCAGATCGGTTGAGAAATGCTGAAGATGTCTAGCCTCTCCCCACTAAATCCAGTATGAAAGGACCCAACCATTCCAGATGTTGTGTACATTTGAAATCCCTAATAGAGGACTCAGTATTTGGGATGAGAAGATATAACAGTCACGTGAGAAGGTAAGATATTCACAAAAGGCGTGAAAATCTGTTCCGTTAGGAGAGCAGTAGCAGAAGCACAAGATTATTCGTAGTAGAAGGAAGAAGAACATCAAAGTAGGAGATTCGAATTCTCGATACGTTTGTTACAGGTATATATTATGTTTACATAGTGCACATATCACCCATGTAGACGGAAATTATGAATAAGTTTATAGTTGGATACTGACGAGTAAGAGGATGAATGCTTAGCCAATCTGTGTCTCAGACGAGGCAAAGGTATAGGGTCGAGTTAGAGGGTGGTATTCTCGGATCGGCCAAGCTTGATGTAAGGCCGATGTTAGTAAGTCTATAGAAGCCGCGCTGTTGCAAATCTGCATCCAACAGCACACACAAACCACAACCAAAAACAAAACAACAAACAAAAACAAACAGACATAAAAAACAGGTTAAAATTATTCACACACTAAACAAAGACGTAAATGTTTAAAACTGATAAACTGTAATTTTTATAAATAGTAAAATATGAAAATTTAGAAAGTTTTAAAACACAACTCCGCACTCCGTACACCTCACAATTTACCGACAAGAAAAAAAAAATTACAATATTCATGTTTTTACTTTATGATGCGGAGGAATTTTTAAACTAATTAACTAAAACGTAGGTGATGTGCTTGCAAACCGTTAAATAAATAAAAATAGAAATTTAAAAACTAGTTAAAAAAGACTACGAAAAAATATACCCTAGTACTATCTAAACTACGTGTTACACAATCCAACAACCATTGCTATTCTAACATAACTGAAAGAAGTTTTCAAAAATTAAAATTTAAAACGGATAGCTTATCTTTTAAAGGATGATCAAATTCTTCATATTAAAAACCGATAATTATGGTTAAAAAAAACAATTAAAAGGAGAGCGTTTTAATGTACAAGAACAAACTTAATGGAAATATG
>JABUQX010105343.1:0-7500 GCA_015478945.1 Trachelipus rathkii
TACAAGTACTGTCACTTGACTGCTACCATATATACAGTTAAAATTATGCAGGCAAGAAAAGTTTTTTAAGTATTTTTTTAATGAAAAAATATACAATATAGGATAATATAACTGTTAAAAAATTTTAGGTGAGATCAAAAGTTGTTGTTCTTATATTTTTGTAATTAAATAGCTCTAGTAGATGATATTGATAAATTAATTAAATAAATTTTATAAGTTTAGCCTATTGATGACACAAAAATTAAGTATTTACTTTCAATAATTATTGTAAAATATAAGGAAAGTTGAAGGTGTAAGAGTATGATAGGCAGTCCCAGAAATCCTGTAGGTTTAGTATTATGTCATTTTAGGTTGAGAAATACATATTCGTTAGTGCTAGGTAATTGACGCTTTTTGCCTTTTTAGCTCACGAAATATATTTTCTATTATTTATTTATTTTTTTCTTTTCAATTTGTTCTTTTTGTTCTTTTTTAACATACTGATGTATATGATTATTATTTTTATATTGTTATTTTTTGCAAATTTTATAAAGGATTATTATATATTGCATTCTAATCTTCTGCTAATCCATATGTCTAATTCTTGTACAACATGAAACTTTTAATTTTATGTTTTGCTTAAAGTTTGTGAGAGTTTTTGTGATGGAGATTAGGTAATATACCAAGATAGATGTCTATTAGCGATTTAATTAAAGTATTATTTAAAATTATAATTATATATATATATATATACATATATAATATATATATATAATACTATATAGTATAATATATATAAATATATATAAATATATAATATATTATCTAATATATATACTATCATATATATAATATATATATATATACCATATATATATATATTTAGATTATAATTTATAGTATATATAATATATTATATAAATATATATATTATATATATATATAATATTATATATATATAATAATATATATATAAATATATATATTATATATATAACCCAATAATTGTGATAGACCTTTTTTTATATAACTGTATAATATCTGAGTATTCTAATTTTATTTATCTTCTTTATTTAAAAATGACTTGAAACAACATTGATGAACTTTACTTATTATGTAGATGATATATACTTATCATTAATTAAGGTAATAGCTAGGATTAATTATTACATTTAGAAAAAAAGTGGTCTAAAAAATACAAAAAAAAAATAAAATGATTTTTTAATAAAAATAAATACGTAAAAAAATCAGTTGATTTAAATATTTGATCTTTTTTGTGCCAATCCTCCTCACTCTAGAATCTAGACCTGGGGATAAATAAATTTTGTACAGGGTATTATCTATTATTATTATTATTATTATTAATATATAATTATTATTATTAATATTATTATTTTTTATTATTATTATTATTATTATTATTTTATTATTTATTATTATTATTATTAATTAATCATTATTATTATTATTATATATTTATTATTAAAAGAAATTAACTTTAGAGTAGAAACTACTACAAAACAAACACTCATTTACTAACAGTTTAAGCAAAAAATTTTTAAAATATTTTAACACAAGATTCCATTAATTTTCCTTACTTAAATGAATTTCATTTTGAATTTTGAAATTTGTGTGGTAGGAAAATAAGTTGCTCTCACATGTTGTGGAGTTAAACGTCCTCTCTTATCCTCAAACACGTTACCCCGCCTCTGAAAAAGCTCTATATTTAAACTTTCAAGACCCGTAAGAACTTTATATAAGTTGCGTTTCCAAGAAGCCCGGACTTAGCAGCCCGGGCGGGCTAACACAGACGCAACTATGCATCGGGTCCACGAGCCCGTTTCGCGCACTTCTACGTCAAGTAAAGCGTACAGTCAGGCACCCGTTTGTTAATCCTCGATTTCGGAATAATAAACGGGCGCGCTGTGCTTGACGCGGGAGAGACACTCACTTGTTTATAGTTTACAAACAAATCTCTTCTATACAAAACATGGGTCGGAAATAGGCTTGCCAAAATTTTTCTTAATGATTTCGAGATAACTATTTACTATTGCAAGAGATTATCATATATCGTATCATTTTCAGTAAAATAAGATACCATATAGAGTATAAGAGTCATAGGGCGTCAGGCAGGAATTTCATTTGAGGGGTGGCAAAGTTGAGTGATATTATATAATTATATATATATAATTATATACGTATATATCATATATACTGATAATATATTTATATATATACTATATATATACTATAATTATGATATATATATATATAATTTAATACATATATATATATTATATACATATACATACGTTGTATTAATAATTACTACTTCCATTACTGAGTCGATTGTGTATCTTTTTTCAATGTTTTATCGGGCCACTAATGACACCCTTAAAAACGTACGTTTGACAAAAATATATGGTCATTTTTTTATTTTTCGCCAAGATTACGGGTGGGTATCTATGTCCCCTGCCCCACCTGTAATCGCCCCATGATAAGAGTATTGTTACACTTGCCAGCTGATCGACGGTCTCACGTCGGCGCTTTCCAAGGTACTACAAATTTCCTGTTCTCTGGTATGGTTAATTCAATGAGAGACGCATTGTAATGTTTTTTCAATTCGAAGGGTTTCCGAAGTCGATTTTTAAGAGGTACGGGCTGCACTACACATGGGCTTCTGGAAACAGCAGCTATAGTATATTCCCTTTTTACTTAATAAGTTTATTGATCCGCTTATCCAAATTTTGGTTTGCATAGGAACTAAGAGTCAAGCAGTAGGGATAATGACAAGCAAATGACAGATACTTCTCAAGAGAGACTATTGTCATTTATAGAGACTACATTTAAGTAGAAAAATTAGCTCTGCGTAATCCAGAAGCCCGAGCTGCAGCCCGTGTTCAAATCGACTCGGAAACGACTTCGGAATTGAAAAAATTACATAACCAATCAGAGAACAGGTAATTTGAAGTACCTGGAAACGGCCGAACGCGCCCGTCGGATCGTTGCAATTGTGAGCAAATATCTTATACTTATAATGTATCTAGTTTATATGAAATGATACGAATATATTAGTATCCTTAAATATAAACGTTAACTAAAATATTAAAAAAATTTGGACAAGCTATTTCCAACACATGTTTTGTAAAAAGATTTGTTGTGTGAACAAAGTAATTGACATCTGGTGACATGGATACCGCCCGTATTATTAATATCTCGAAATCGAGGATTTAACAAGAGGGGCCTGACTGTGACGTTTACGTGAAGTAGAAGTGCGCAAACGGGCTCTTGGAACACGATGCATGTGAGTCTGTGTACCCGCCGGGGCTGCAGTCGGGCTCTGGAAACTCGACAGCTTATGTAGAAGATATATAGCTGAAGTCGAAAGTTCCGGGTTTTTCCCCTGCGGCTCGGAAAGCTTCGCGCGCGGAAACTTTTTATCAAGGTTTTCGGAATAATTCGCGGTTCCGGCCGGACCAAAAATATCTGTTCCGGTACATCCCTAATATATACTGTATATATATATATGGGGAAACTTCGATTACGGGGCACAATATATCTACGAAAAGTACGACACTTAACAGAAAAACTGATTGCATATTTGAAATCAGCGTATAAAGCTATTACCAAGAATGTAAAAAAAAATAAGCTATATACCTTGATTTCAAATGTGCATCAGTTTTTCTGATACAAGTAGTCGTATTTTCGAGATAATATCTTTGGCCCCTAATCGAAGTTTCCCATATATATATATATATATAATATATATATATAAATAGATATATTATATATATATTAATATATAATATTTATATATAATATATAATATATATATGATATATATATATATATATAATATATAATATATATATATATATAATAATATATATATATATATATCTAGATCTGCCCTGTAGACTGTTGGTTGGACGTATTAAAAAAAGAGAAGAGCGAAAGAAAGAAGAAGAAGTGGAAAGAAAGAAATATAAACCCACCAAAGAACCGCGCAGGAAGTTGGTTAGGATTTGTGAGAAAGATTGGACTCAGATTTGGAAAACCTTTTCAAATGCTGCGTTAAAGAACTGAAACACAGAAAACATTTATATCAGACGTTCGCACATAAAATATACATCAACCCAGTTCCTCTCAAGGAGCGAAAGTTTACATCAATTGATTAACATTTCATCAAGACTTTTGGATATAATTTTCGTATATCAATATACTTGGATTTAATTTTCCATGATATAATTTTTTGCATCGCCATAATAACTATATATTTTATATCTTTGGCCATCATTAAATAATGTAGCTTTAAAAACAATTTTCAAATTCTTACTGAACTAATGCAAAGGTAATTAATGTGTTTTTTTACCGTTTGTATGTTATTTTACTAATAGATGGCAAAGTAAAATTATTAGCCCATACAATGAATATAGTTTTCACAAAAATGAATTTGAAAAAACTTTAAGTTAAAATTCAATAATGGTTACAGATATTAATAAAATATATTATCAATGATCACACTAGCTTTACGAAAAGGAGCGACAAGAAAATATATACTTAAGTCAGAGAATCTAGAAAATTAGACAAATTTTAAGGTAAATTGTGCAAAATTAAGCGTATACGCTTTTAGATATTTCGAGTGTCTGTTCTTTGAGTTGTTATGGACAAAATTAAAGTTAAATCAAATAAGTAGCAGGCAACAAAATTTAGTTATGTTGAAAAAATTTAAAGGAAATAAAACTTGTTGTGAATTAAACTCTTCAGCTATTTCAATCTTGGACCCTTTCAATATTTGTCGTATGAAATTAGACGCATTCGGGCTCATATGAAGACTTCTTTTGAACTGATTCTAGGGCGACAGGGCTATACAACCTGACACTTTTTTTGATATGTACACATAACAACTCGAAGGACCAAACATGTGGAAACTTAGGTCCTTAGGAGAACACAATCTTTGTGGAGGCTTGCGATAAAACGCAAATTTGAAGAGGCCAAAAAGCAAGACGTGCGAAGGGTTGTTCACTAAAAAGGGTGCAGAAACCAGGACCGAGAGCATTCATACATCAAGAACTAGGCATCGAGAGAACTATTAAGTGACGAGAATAGTTTTCCGCTAGAGATGCTCTATAGACTGTCAAGAGTTTCGAGGCGAAAGGGAGAATATATATATATTATAATATACGTAGAATAATATATTATATATAAGATATGAGTATATTATATAATATATAGTTATATAGATAATATATATAGTACTTATAGATATATATATATATTAGAATTATATATATATTAGTATATAGGCTATATATATAATTTTAATTTTATATATATTACAATATATATAATATATACCATATATAATATAATATAGTATAGTACATGATAATACTCAATATAGAGTATATATTATATAGCTAGGATACTATAGCTAGATATATATAATAATATTATAATAAAGTATTATATAGATATTAGCTAGTATTATATTGTAATAGTATATAGACGAATATATATATATTGTATATATCTATTATATAGTAAGTATAATATGTGAAGAGGTATAATATATCAATTATAATTATATAGATTATAGTATAGGTAATAGGTAGTAAAAAGTATATAAGTATAAATATAGTGTAATGTAGTAATAATATAATCTGCAACCACATCTCCACAAGGTAGATGAGCTGTTCTTCCCTGTCAGGTTCTATAGGATCAGCGATCTTCTTAGTCCTGTTCTGGCCTTCGGTGAAACTCTATGAGTCCGCTGGCACACTCTAGAAAACTCTTTTTTGCGGGATACTGGTTATGTGTTCGAATGCTAGTCCTTGAGTTATGAGATGCTCATGTAGGGTTTTTTCACCTTTTTAAATAGGAAATAGCCAAATCTTTATACTTCCACATTTAAATGCCTTTAAAATCAGTTCCAAAGACCAGGAGCCTCTCCTGAAGATCGTGTTTCCAGGCGTAACAAATTTCCGATTCTCGGTCCACGGAGTTTATTCAGCAAAAAAAGTAAAGAGACCGGGTATGCCTAAGCCTTTCGACGAGGAGGAACTTGGGAGAAGAATAAGTTGTTCTTATGTCCACGACTGCGTCAGATATCCATTATATCTTCGATAATAACCATTCCATATATATATATATATATATATATAATTAGAAATATATATACATTATATATAAATATATATTTACTATATATATATATATATACAGTAGTATATTATATATATAGTAATATATATATATATATATATGATAATAATAATAATATGATAGTATATAATATAATATATATATATCAGTGGCGTAGCTAAGGGATAATTTTTTAGAGAACAAATGTAGAGAATATTAAAGAAAAAAAACATCATCAACGAATATAAAAATGTTTTAATATAATTAAAGAACCATAGAAAAATACAATAAAGCTACAAAATCGTAAACGAAGATTATAAACAAAAAAAATGAGCTATTTATGCTTTGCTGCTATTACTACAGTAACTTTGCCTACCTAAGGCTAACGCGGTAGCTGAATAAAATATCTTCTTATATTTTGCAAATAAAATTAAGACAGGCTTAGCACTGCTCTTCGTTTGTCTTGTTGCCATACATTCAGTTAATTTTTTAAAAATTTCTTTGCAACGTTTTTCGCATTGCACTTCAAAATATCTAGTAAAATTATTAATTTATTATATTTATTTAATCTATTTTTTTATTTTATTTACTTATAGTTTATTTATTTAATTTTTTATTTATTTAATTTGTCATTCAACTTTCTAGACTTATATATATATATATATATATATATATATATATATATATATAGTATATATATATAATATTATAAATTATATATATAATATATAATAAATATATATATATATTACTATTTATATTACACACACTTATTTATATATATATATATATATTATATATATATATATATATATATATATTTGTGATTTATATGTTTTATTCAATATATATATGTAAATAAATGAAATAAATAGATTTTCTATAAGAAAATAATAAATAATAATAACTAAGTAATAGATTAAAATAAATTAATAAATAAATAAATAAATATATATATTAATATATATATATATATATACTTATATTATATATATAACTATATATATATATTAGCTCTATATGGTAATAATATAATATCATATATTATATAGTATATATATAGTATATATATACTTATATTATATATTATATTATATAGTATATATATATATTATTGTATATATATATATATATATATTATATATATATATATATATATATATATATATATATTAATATTAGTATTATAATTATATACTATATATTATATATTCGCATGCCGCGAATTCGCAATTCCGCATTCGGCGGAGTCATCCCGCCATTATTAAATGATCCGCATCCGCGCTGTTGCCTGCGGATGTTGCGCGAATAATTTATTGTCGAGATTTGATAAAGAATTTTATATAAATAATCGTGAAGGCAAACTTTAAAAATGAG